>LKNJ01003859.1:0-91952 GCA_002120245.1 Maccullochella peelii | reverse complement strand
ATATATATGTGTGTGTGTATATGTATGTATATATGTATATATAACTGCAAATCTCTCTAAAAACAAAAAAGTGTATTTCACTGCTCACCTTTCCACACAAACAATATAGTGTGTGTACTTTACTGTATGCAAGATGACATATCAACTTAAATTTATACCCATAAATAGTTTACAGAGAGAGTTTGTGGGAAAATGACATGGAAATATCTATCAACAACAGTATTATCTGATATGGATTTTACAATAAAAGCATAAAATGGTCTTGACAGTGATTTTCATAAACATTAAATCAACTATTTTAATAATTAATCATTTCAGTTATTTTTCAAGCAAAAGCAGTGAAAATTTGATAAAGATTCTCTGAATTTTACAGCTTTTTCTGTTTTATATTATTTTACAAATGTTTGACACTTTATAGACTAAACAATTAATTGATTAATCAGGAAAATAACTGGCAGATTAAACATTAATAACTAAAACACATCATGGTATTTTTAAAGGACACCAACCTTGTCAGTAGTATTTATTTCTGAGCTTCCTCCTGCTGTGTTTCAGAGTCAGAGACGACTCAAAACTGATATCTGATCCAAATGTACAGCATATTAACATGAGCGTGTGTGTGTGTGTGTGTGTGTGTGTGTGTGGAACAGGTGTGAAGCAAGACACAGAGGTGTTTGCATGTTGCAAATCCAATCCAGACTTTGTGATACTTTTTTATACGGTTAATTTCTGTAGGCAAATGTTCTTGTCACACTCTCCTTTTCCCTGCACGCCAGAGATTTAACAGCTGAAACACAAACACTTTCATTCTTTCATTTAAACCAGTAATACGTGTAATTATTCATAATTAATCACCAGCTAAAGGATTACCTATAAACCTAAAACCTAACATGTTTTGTAAAATCCATTACAGTTCCCTTTTCTCTACGAGTTCAAAACTCTTCACACAGTCACTCAAACTCAACCACACACACCAAACCTCTGTGTATTTACGCCCCATTTTGCACATTTAGTTTACAATCTAATATTTCTGCCACATCTTTGTTTTCTTTTTGATTGTGAATTGTTGAATAAAAGACAAAATAAAAGAGAAAATCAAATAATTAAATTAAAGCTAGACTTAAAACTAGATAAAATAGATTTAAAAAGACAAAAGAAAAAACAAAGGGATAAAATCAAATAAGAGGCATAAAATAATACTAAAATTAAAATAATAATTAATAAAATAATACAATAAAATAAATAAAACAAAACAGAATTAAAAATAAAATAAAAAGTAGTGAATATGTAAAGTTTTGTGTTGCATTACTGGAATTTCTTTAGTTTCATGTTGGATTTACTCTGTAAAGCCTATTGAAGGATAATGCAACATTTCTGATCACAGTATTGATTGATTTAGTACCTGAGCTGATGTTCGTGCCAGTTTCTGATTTTACAATATGCCAATGCAAATGTAACTCATTTTATCTGCCCATTTAGACGAACATGGACCGAATTCAAATGACATGTATGTAAGCAGTGACTGGAGCGTATTCAAATCAAATAATATGATTTCGCTCAGAAAGTTTTATTCAAATACCAGCACGCAGAGAAAAGAGACGAACGCGTGTGGTTTTGTTTTCATGTTGTTGTTTTGTTGTCATGCAAATAACCAGATTAACAGCAACTTGATAAGTAACATTGATACCTAGCAAACCACCGTGTGTTGTGTCTTTATCGTACATGTTTGAAGATTTGATAAATTATTGGTTTGTTCTTTTCTATCTGGGTAAAAAAAAAAAAGCTGCAGACTATTAAACTCGTAATACTTAAAAAGGCCACTAGATGTCTGCATTTCTCTCAGGAAATCAAATTTTCTGACCAGAAGAAGTCAGAATCATTCAATCTAATAATTCTTTATTATAATTCAGTATTTGTAAAAGTCATGGGTGCTACAAATCACATCTGATTGGATAAATTATTGTATAAGTTCAAGACTACTCATCCAAAACTCTTTAATGTTTTACAGGAATAGAAAAGAGAGGTATTATTGTGATATAAAACAATATATATATATAACATATATTTGGCATATAAGACAACTGAACAGCTGACACAATGACAGTAGAACTGTGAAAGTGTGTTTTTTATTTGACTTTGTCTCAAGTAAGTTACCATGAATTTAAATGGATGTTCAGTTCATGTCTAGGAGTATTTTTTATTTTATTTTGAAGCCAAAACATCAGAACAGCGTGTCTTTTTCAGCATGAGAAAACACACACACACACACACACACACACATATCCACAGGGGGAGTTTCCTGTCATACTGGGCAGGAGCAGAAGGGGAGGAGGAAGAGGAGGAGGAAGGGAAAGTGGGAGGAGAGGAGAGAAGGAATGTCCGAGCTGAGGCGCATTGTGTTTGGTTATCGCACAGCACAGAGCGAGAGAGAGGAGGGAGGAGTGACTCTGCTGGGAAGTAGGAACCCTCTCAGAAGGAGGTGTGACTCAGCCGTGGACAGAGGAGCAGCTCCTTCACGTGTGGAGACGTGGATCAATCGGCCAACAGAGCCTGAGCTGATTGATCACAGCACACAAAGTAGCCTCAAACAATAGGGAAGTCTGATCTACTGATTTAAAGAGTTAAAGAGCGGATTGGTTGGAGGATCGGAAGCCTTGGTGACTGATTTGAAGCCTGATCAACTGATTTCAAGTCTGATTGAAAGCCTGATCAAAAAATCTTACTGATTTGACACCTAATCGACTGATCTGACACTTGATTGGTTGAGTCTGATTGACTGCCGGGGGTCCTAATTGGCTTATTGGAAGTCTTGTCAGCTTCGGACACCTGATTGGAAGCCCGATCGACTGATTGGAAAGGCCAGCTGATTGATTGTAGTGTGTCTTGTTGGCGTCAGGATGAGCGGAGCGGGCGAGGTGGTGTGTGAAGGCTGGCTGCGAAAATCACCACCAGAGAAAAAGCTGCGGCGTTATGTGAGTACTTCACTTCTCTTTTAGCTTTTAGCAAAACAAAAAACTGAGAATAAGTTTTATAGAAACACACAAAAAGATCCTACAGTGTCAATAGTGAGCAGTTTTCAAATCAAGCCTGAAGATTAGCTCTGGGTTTCATCACTATTTACACACTGAGTCATTTCCTAAAGTTACAGAATGGTAAAGTATATCATAAAACATTCAGCCGTAACCTCCTGCTTTAGGTTTACGTTAGTCTGTCAGAATATGTATTTCCAGTCACCTTAACAGTCTTTTTCTTTAACGAAATTAAAGCACAAAAAGATAAATATTTAGCCTAGCTACTGTACCATGCAAGCTACATGTATGTAAATATACTGAATTTATCTATATAATCATTTCTGTTCATTTATTTGGAGGACCACATCAATAGTTGTTTGGTTATTAACAGTTATTTTGAAAATTAGAAGCAGAAAGTTAGCTAACTAAGAGACTTTAATGTTTCACAGACACCTGCCAACTTTTTCTGTATACAGACAGTCGTGACAATCTGATTGAGAGAACGAAGTTAAGGGAGTATTTAATGAAAAAGAGTTTAATACCAAAAGAGCCATTTCTTATGCATGCTTTTGTTTTGTTTTTGTTCCTACAACAACTGATTTTAAGCTGTTTCCAAGGAGAAACAGCTGTTTCTAACTGGCTAATTTACAAAAAATTTTAAGGTTACGAATCCAAAAAACTGACAACCTGGCTGTGGGTCAGAGAGCAAAATTTTAAATTTGCACAAATGTTTTTGGGGTTTTTTTGTCTTTATTTTCGGGTCGAAGAAGTGACTTAAATGTTCATTTTTGAAGTATAACTATAGATTACATAGATAAGGTATCTTATTTTGAAATAATAGTGTATAAAAAGTTGTCATACACCAAAATCCAGTAAATTCGGGAACAATTCAAATCAGCACAAGGCTGCTTGTCCAACGGCAGCACAGCTAACTTTCCAGTAAAGAAGCAGCTTATACACACACACACACACACACACACACACACTAACACTGCATAACTGGCATTCCTTGCCAGTGAGTTGAGCTTCAGTAATCTCATCTCTCCTCTCCATATTTTCCTGTAATCTTTCTTTGCTCTGTTGTCTTTTTTTTTTTAAGTGAACGTCTGTTTCATTCATTTACTTTCTCTTCCTGTTCTCTTGTCACTCTCTTTTCTCTGTGTGTGTGAGTGTGTGTGTGTGGGGGCGGGGGCGGCGAAGGAGGAATAAATGGGGCAGAAGAAAAGTTATTGTATTGAACGTCTTGCAGACGCTGAAACAAATGATGACTGACAGAGCTGAATGGAAAGAACTCTGAGGTTTGTTTTCATTGGGAGAACTTCATTACCCACAATCCCCGGTAGCTGACATGAGTAAAAGAAATCTCACCCTAGCTGCGAAAGCTTTTGAGAGGAAACAAACGTATTGCAAAGACAATTCGCTTGTGTCGCACTTTGTTATATTCCCCAGTTAAAAATGAAGACATGGGTAGGCCTTCCTCAGCAGGTGGGAGTGAAGAAGAAGAAGGTGAAGAAGAAGAAAGTGGAGAGACACGAGAATGCAAGAGAAGAAGAGGGGCTCCAATTGAAGAGCCCATTGTTCAAACTGTCTACATTCAGCCATGATGGTATATACAACCCAGTGTGTACACACACACACACACACACACACACATATTGTCTGTCCAGCTGTGTGTGTACTGCCAACACACACACACACACACACACATTGTCTGTCCAGCTGTGTGTGTACTGCCAACACACACACACACACACACACACACACACACAGCTTTTGACAGAACAGGGAGTGTGTGATGAGGTACACTCCACGAACTCTGGCCCGATACTTAACATGAACACAGCCTGCTGCAGCCGTTATACGGTTCTCCCTATAATGGTGTGTGTGTGTGTGTGTGTGTGTGTGTGTGTTATGTAATAACTAATCACTCTCAGCTGGGCCTGGTTGGAAGAGGGGGCCTCCCTGAAGATTTAGAAGGTTTGGAAACACACATGGACTGGAACAGAACCAAGGAGAATGAAACATGCTGCAACCTTCAGTACAAAAACAGACATCACACACACACACAAGGTCAGACGCAGTTTAAGGAAGGCTGTATCTGTAAAGGTCAGAGAGACCGTCCTGTTTCACAGACATCAGAGTGTATTTGTGCCACAAAGAGTGCGCTGAAATGACTGAAAGTAGTGATCAATAAAACAGAAGAGAAATCCTGGTTTATTACAGTTTGGGTCTTGGTCTTGGGATCTGGGAACATGACTGGCATCGCTGTAAAGAAGTCAGACGGGTCACGAAGGATCCGACAGGTTGTAAACGGTTTAGTCAAACTTATTTGGAAGAGAACAGAAAATGATCACCGAAACTGTCTGTTAGCTCACAGGCCGACGTCATGTTTAAACTCTGATCTACCATCGTACTGTGATTCCCAGCCTGGAGGTCTACCGGAGACCCCAACCTCCACAGGGTCACAAGATGAAGCTGACATTTCTGCCACGTTTATTTTTCACATTTTTATTTTTTTGGTTTGTGGATTGTTGAATAATGTTTACTTTTAATCTTAAAGCTCCTAAAATCTTTTTAAGGATAAATCGAATCTTTGGTTGAACAGGCCGCCACCAACAGGCCGACATTTGCAACCTGTGACGGGGGGTCGCGAGTAGACGTAGCTTTATTTTAACGAGTCACAAGCCTAAAAGGTTGGGAACCACTTGTTTATATAATCTTGGTAAACTCTTTACTCGTTTACAGCCTGTATGAATGGGCGTTTTCAGACAGAACAGTTGGAGGACCGATTGTAGTTATTAGAACGCCGTTTTGAGGGACTTTTTTTAGCTCCTACTTCAGAGCAGGTACTCTCCCAGCACAAGAGGAACCAAGAGTGATGCAAGTGTACGGTGATTGATCGAACACACAAGCCAATGCAGCACCAGCAACCACCATTTTTAAAAATCAGTGTATAACTTTAGCCTTAAAAAATGGACGGACAAACGGGCCGACAGTTGTAGCTGTTGTGACGTTGCTATACCAACCGCCAGGCGGCTTACGTCACTTCAGCGTTCCTATTGGCGGTGCAAATGCAAACAGAAAAACTGCCCTTGAAGGTATGTGGTTCGGGGGGGGGCTCCCCAGAACTGTTTGGAGCGATAACGCCCTTTGTTGTGGCTCTGTTGCACTTTCAGTTCCTCTACAGTGTGTCTCCAGCGTTTGCCATAAATTGAAAGTGCCGTGAGGTCACATGTGATGTGGAGAGGAGGAACCGATCAGTGAATGAGGAACTGAACAGTGGGATGTTTGTTATTCAGGTCTGGTGTTAATTTTGGTTTGGAGGCAGGATGGAGCGAGTGTTATTTTAGATCCATTGTGCCCCTCTTCCGGTCAGGGTCAAAGGTCAAAGGAGGAAACAAAACGAAAGGAGAGGAGGTGAAACAAGCTGATACTCAGGCAGCTCGGTGTGGATAATATTATTTTGCGCAGGCAGACAAAATGTTTACCTTGGAAACACAAACAGCTGACTTACTTAAATCTTTACTGGCTAAGACATTCTTTAAGTTTTGTGGGCTGCAGCTGCTGCACCAATTACAAAAAGCTGAAATCCTGCTCCAGTTTGTGCCCCTCACATACCGGTTGCATTAGCATTAGCATCGTACACAGAGCGGAGGTCAGTCAGTCTCCCCCGTGTCCCCTGACCCTCCACATCACGCACTCCTCAGTTGCATTTAGTAAATATGCTGGGACGGAGGGTTCAAGCAGAATTTGAGGGTATAGTTACTTGTCAGCAAATCACTAGTTTGCAACTAGCTAGGAGTTACGAAAAACTTAGGAAGGACTTTACAGACAAACTTAGCGATGGATTCACAGTTAGCTGGTGCCACTCAGTCCTGTTCCTTTAATTAGAAGTAGAAGAAAAATATTTTCGTACTAGTTGCTGCCACCCCGCTGCTTTTATTTGGCCGGCAGCCTGAAGACAACTGATCATCAAACAGAGTGAGGGGGACAGATGTACACACATCTACTGCCATCTCTTACTGGCATTTCCTGTTCAGCTATTTCCTCTTCCTGTCAGTGTTTAGACAGAGAAGGGGGGGGGGGTCACGTTGATCACACACACACACACACAGAGGCGTGCCTTTGGAGTCACGTTGGATTTTGTTGAGAAACACAATTAAAGAGGGATCGGAAGAGATGGATTTGGTTTGTTGGACTGGTGGAAACTCACTGGCACACACACACACACACACGCCCACACTGTATTTATCCACATAAACAGCAACTAAATCCTCTGATTCCTTTAAACAGAAAAACACTGACCATCGCGCGTGTGTGTGCGTGTGCACACATGCTGTTATTAAATTAAAATCCTTCTTCATGCTCTGCTTCGCACCTTTTTAAATAATCATGATGTGTCACATACACACACACAGCCACAGATGGTGAGTCATGGCTGAAGTATGAGGTGTCATCTCGTGGATTGCTCATGGGAGATGGACCCTACCCATAACGCTCAGCACACGATGGCAACAACCGGAAAGAAGTGTCAAACATTTAACAGTTCACTGTTTCTTTCTTTCTCTTTCATTCATTTACTTTTTCTGTGTGCGTGCGTGTTTAGTTCACATTCATGTGCACTGGAGTGTAAAACTTCTGACATGGGAGAGAGACACCACAGTTTGCCTGAAAGGAAGGACATGAAAACAGTATCTAAACTAACCTTGTAATCAATAATCAATACATTCATTTTGCAGAAAGATGACCTGCTGGTGACGATATACTGTCACTGACTGCTCTAAAGTTTGTCCTAATGGTGGCGCTAGAGGAGTACCTTCTTTGAAGGATGAATTGTAAATTTCATTTATGAACATGACGTGTGTGTGTGTGTGTGTACGTGTTTTGGACACAACGTATTGATAAACGGAGTATTGATATAATTTTTCGGATTCATCCTCTGGGGAACATCCACAGCAAACTTGATGAAAATCACACCCTTTGTTTGGTCCAAACTGTTGGTCAGAGGGTCGTTTTTGACCTGATGGTGGCGCTAGAGAGAAGCTAACGGAGCGGTTCATCCTCTGGGGAGCACAACCTTATCTATTTTTAAATCCGTACAACTAGAATGTGTAAAAACGGTCACTTTGTCCTGATTGTGGCGCTACAGGAAAGGTCAGGGGCCCATCAAAATTATTATTAAGGGATCAACCTCTTAGGACCACGAATATCTATAACTGTATGTTTTTTAGTCCTTTGTGTTGTCGAGTGTAATGAACTTTGCAGCCTGGAGGTTTAACTTTTAGTCTTGTACAAGTGACCTTAAAATAATTATAACTAATCAGAGTTTACATAATTTACTAAATCTGTTTGTTTAATAGTGTTTAATTTTTATTTATTTTCAGAACTACTCAATAATGTTTCCCATTGGATAGTAATCACTGTCTCTCGCTCCCTCCAGGCGTGGAAGAGGCGTTGGTTCGTGCTGCGAAGCGGTCGGCTGAGCGGGGAGCCGGACGTCCTGCAGTACTACAAGAACCAGCACTCCCGCCGGCCAATCAGGACCATCAACCTGAACCTGTGTGAACAGGTAAACAGACGGGACGGCCCGACGCCATGTTGGAGGACTGCCGCTTAGCGTTTACACCTTTATTATTTATTTAATACTTTATAAATAACATTTCAATCTGTTCACTGATGACCAGAATGAATGAATGTTCCAAGAAGAAATCTAAAATGCCTTTTTTGGGCTTCTCTATTCAGTTTGAGGGTTTGTGTGATAAAATATTGATTTATTTTTCTTCATGTAGTTATTCTCATACTCTGTGTTTATTTATTTATGGATAAGTCATTTTAATCCTCTATAAATATGCTCTTCTGCACCAACTAAAGTAATACGTCGAGTGATAATTACTGTGTGGTAACATGGTCACTTTGTTGGAGGAGGTTTCTGGGTTTAATGCTAACTAAATGTTAAAGCTGCAGCATTTAGAAATGCTGTATATTTTTTTTTATATTAAGCAACAAGTTTTGTGGGGGGTTTTTTGTTGTTTTTTTTTACATTGGCCCATTTATTACACATAATATTTTTGAATACATTCTGCCTGAAGGAGAAATATTTGATGCTAGCTAAAACTGCCTCTTTTCCCCTCTTCCGTCAGGTGGATGCTGGCCTGACGTTCACGAAGAAGGAGCTGGAGAACAGCTTCGTTTTCGACCTGAGGACGGAGGAGAGGACCTGGTACCTGGTGGCTGAGTCTGAAGAGGACATGAACCGCTGGGTGTCCTCCATCTGCCTGCTCTGCGGCTTCAACCCGACCGATGACGGTACGGCGGAGAGAGAGAGAGAGAGAGAGAGGGAGGGAGGCAATCAAAAATATTCCTCGCACCTTTCTTACTTTGCATTTGAAGTGGATAGATGTGTGGGCTGTGGCTGAGTCAGTCGGTGTGAAATATAGTGGGAGGAGAGAGAGAACACGCAGAGAGAAATGTCCTCAGGACTGTGTGTGTCAGTGATTATATGATCAAATATATACACAGTATGGTGTTATGTATAAGCTTTGCCTTGTATAGTCATTTGAATTTTGTCTTGACTTTAATACTCACAATGAGCCATTCTGTATTCAGTCTTATATTCAGTCATACAGATAGTGACTCAAAGGATAATATAGACTGGCCCATAGGGGGCGCTGTTATAAGGAGTTGCAGAGAAGTTCGTACCTCAAGATCCCATCATGTCAAAGATCAACTCTTTTCATACATTACTGTTATTAGAGTAAATGTAACTGTAAATGGCTGATATGCATGTTTTCCCCCAGCTGGGAATTCACACTTACAGTAAATCAGATATAACCTGAACACAACATACGCCATGACGGTAAGATCTGGTATTCTATTCATTCATAATATTCACCTAACTGTGTTCTTATTTTTGCCTCAAGGTCCCATTGTGTCAAAGGTAAACTAAGTGAAACTACAAGATTTGTCATAGTTTAAGAGAGTTCTCCACCGATTCATCTCAATTCTTTCTAAATTCACACCCCGGGATTTTTGTAGTCCTAACTTCTAGTCTTGTAGTCTTCAACCCCGACCGACGCTGCAAATTTATCAGACTTCGTTCCCTCTGGAGCCACAAAAGTTCATCTTCAAAATATCTACTAAGACTCATGTCGATACAAAAAAATAACTAAAAGATATTGGCATTCAGATTTATTTTATGCTGCATGAATGACAAATACTTACACACTTGTTGTTATTTGATCTCAGTTCCAGAGAGACCTCCTGCATCTGGCTCGTCCTCCATCACAGCGGCGACCCCGACCAGCGGCACTGCCGCTATCACCACGGTAACAGGGTCAGTCCCGCCCCCCTATGACCCGGTGAGCTTGCGAAACCTGGAGCATGCTGTCACTGCAGAAGAAGATTACCTGTGGTTATCGCACTGCCAGAGTCACATCAGGTAAACACCCATGCAGCCAAATATAGAGTACAATAATAATAAAAGTCATAAAAATCATCAGGCCTTAAAATTAATCGGACCTACAGTGTAGGAAAAGGCAAGAATGGGAAAAGAAAAACACTTTTAAAGGAAATAAAAGACAAGAAAATTAAAACTCAAGTAAAGTATAAAAGTATGTTTTAAGAAGGGACGTGAAGAAAACAAATACAGGAAACAAGACTTTATTTATGTAGCACATTTCCAACAGAGACATTTCAAAGTGCTTTAAATGGGCAAAGAAAAGCATTAGAATGACATTCAAAACAGTAAGAATAAACAAAAGAAAACAATCTTAAAACTCACCTTTTTCCATGCAGCAGTCCTTGGCAACATAATCACAGCAGAGAGTCTCTACAGGTGCAATACTTTATTCTCCTGACATCGAGGTGACCAGTAGTATCACTTCGAGAACCGTGAAAACTACAATAAACACAAAAAATGACTTCTTATTTCTCATTACACAAGATTGTAAACAAGTGCTTATATTTTACAACGTAACAGTTTCATTTGCACACCTATAATGCATATTAACTTGCTCCTTAATCAAGTCAAAATAATAATGCAACACGTCTATACAGACAATAATTGATAATTGAGTGCTGCTCAATTAGCATACAACATTTTTCTAGTACCAGAAAATATAACAGCGGTCATTTACATTGCAGAGCTTTCAAAGTTTGCTCACTTGTCATCATGTGACCTAAATATTTTCTTGTTTGTTTGTTTGGGTTTTCTTTTGTCAGATTTAATTTTGCTCAGCAAATGAGCAAATTCAAGGTGCCAGCATGAGACAAAATATAAGAGGACAGGTCGATTTATTGTTTTTAATTAAGCCTACTGACATGGATTGTTTTCATGTGTGTGGCAAAAGGTATGAGAAACTGTTTCCAGTCTCTTTATAGCCATCATGTGGTGAGTTTTAGGGTATACAAACCTCAATCATAGAAAAAGAAGAAAATAAAAGACAGCCCCAAAATGCTATGCTTCACTGTACCATTCAGAACCAAAACAGAGAGCCATATTTCTTTCCAAACCTTATAAACCTTAAGTCCCCTCGGATAAATAATAACTGACTATATATATAATAATAATAATGACTGATCACAGTAAACAGAATTATAAATCAAAAAACGGTTGGCTTCCATGTGTATAAAGCTTTTACCATCAGGTAAAATAAAAGTGAACATAAATGAAAATGCATAAATGCACAAATTGGACTTTTCCACTCTGGTTCAGACTACAGCTGAAGGTAAAACAACCAGACTCACAGTCTGAGTTACAGGTTCAGACGTGTTGAATCTGAGAAAGAAAGGAATTAGAGGTTTATCTTAGCCTGGATCACGCCCACGGATTCCTAAAAGACTTGGGAAGGTTAGTTCCTTATTCGACAGATCAGTCCAGATAGTTTTGGTTGTAGCTTAGCTGGAGCTCTTTAACTCAAAGCTTGTGCAAACTGAACTGAAAAACTTGATCATGATTTAACTCTCTCATCTGTCTCCAGGCCTCCTTTAGGTTCCTCCACCTCCCTTGACACCGACTACAACGACAACTTCTACCCTCCTCCCTCCTCGTCTTCTTCCTCTTCCTCCTCTCCTTCCCTCCTTCCAAACGGCCTTCCGCTCCCATCGTCCTGCTCTTCCTCCGGCTTCAGGACAGCCCATTGGAAACCTGCCACCATGACGGGACCTTTCAGCCAGTCTCTGGATGCCAGCATGACCTTTGACCTCCAGAAGCAAGCCGGCAGACCTCGCTGTCACCCCTCTCCTCATCCCAGGAAGCACTCCGTGGATTTCCACCTGCGACCCATGGTGATACCTGCCAGTGATGATGCGCACTCCGCCGTGCATCCGAATACGCACTCATACATCACCAGTAGTTACCAGATCCCCCGTCCAGCATCCACCCTGCAACCACGACCCCCTCGCCGCCCATCCTCTACCCCCAGCGTGGACTCCCTAACCCAGGGGGAGCTCCACACCTCCACCCCGACTCCTCCTCCACGCCCGCCAAAGCCCCTGACCATCGCAGCCCAGGGAGAGAGCTCAGCTGTGGGCACGCTCCCCCGATCCACCTCGGATGGATGTGTGGAGGGAGTGGGAGGAAGTCTGCCAAGGAGTAACACTGTCGCTACGCCGGGACACACACAGACAGGTAAGAAGGGAACTGTCTGTCCTGACTTTGCTTTCATTACAACCCCCCTGTAAAACCACGTGTCATACCGATTAAACAAACAAGATATAAGGTGTTAATTAGAAAGCTTTAGAGGTGCTGATAGGTGGATTAATCAATGGAAATAAAGAATTGAATATTACAGTGGCTGCAAAATCCCCGAAGGAACCTGCATCGTCACTATTAGCCGGCAGAGGGTTTTAAACCTGGTAGCTCAGAGGAGATCAGAGAGCACTACAGTTATAAAGTGGCTTTATTGTGCAGGACTGGCAGCGTTGATGGATTATGTACTCACAGCTGAAACAACTGGCGCCTGTTTGCACCATAATTTGACCGGCATTAGTTTAATTAATAAGACGAGAACTTTGCCCCAGCAAGCTTTAACTCAGCCAGATCTGTTTCCAGCCTCGTTAGTTCAAAACCAGACAGTTCTCCAATGTTCTTTCATGTGATCTGTAATAGTGGTTAATATACTAGCCTACATATGCTTTTTCATGTAGAATTATGTAACATTTAAAGGAATAGTTTGACACTTTGGGAAATGCACTTATTTGCTTTCTTGTCGACAGTTAGATGAGAAGATTAATACCACTCTCATGTCTGTACTTTAAGTATGAAGCTAGAGTTAGCGTAGCTTAGCATAAAGACTGGGAGCAGAGGGAAACAGCTAGCTTGGCCTTTCGGGTTTTTTTGTACGCATTAAATAAACGAGACACAACATTTTTAATTGGTTAGCTTTAGAGGTGCTAGTAGGCAGATTATTTAACTGTGGACAGAGCCAGGCTAGTTGTTTCCTCCTGTTTCCAGTCTTTATGCTAAGCTAAGCTAAGCTAACCTCATAACTCCCACTGTGTACTTAACGCACAGAAATGAGATTGGTGTCGATCTTCTCAGCTAACGCTCAGCAAGATAAGTGTATTTCCCAAAATGTTGAACTCTTTTCCTATTTTAACTATTTTATGTATTAGTCTGTATGATCTGTGTTTCAGGTTGTGAGTCTTTTCACATTCCTCGGTCTCTGTCTGACAGAGCGAGCATGTTTGAGTTCAGTGAGAGCTTCAACAGTTACTTCGTAAGTTAAAACATTTAAAACCTCAAGAGTAAAATACCATATTTTATCATTTTATCTCTGTATAATTTCAAAATGTAAGTCTCTTTCTGTCTCTCAGTTTAATAAAGGCATGGTACCTCTCGGTAGTGTTTGCTCTGAGGATGATGATGTGGACGAAAACTATGTTCCCATGAGCGCTGCCACCACTGAGCCTCCTGTTGCACCAAGGTTAGTCAGGAGATACATGATGTGATTTGTTTTAAAAGGATTTAAGAGACTGGACCTTTTCAACTGAAAGACTGGTCTTCATTGAAATGTAGGTGCATTGATTCTTGCCATGAGAGAAGTTAACCTATTCTTAAGTTACAAATAAAACTGAAACTCCCTAAGAGTTCCCTAGAAAACCCTCAAAGACACCTCAAACCTCTTCAAAGACCCCTGAAAACCAACAATGGGCCCCTTGAAGAACCCTGGAATGCCCTTAAGAACCTTTGGAATCCAACCAAGAACCCTCCAACACCCTCATGAACAAGTAGAAACTTATTCAAAGATCATTTTAACCTCTGAAGGGTCCCAGAAACCCAAATAGAGACCCCTGACACAAGCACCTGGAAATATAGGGGATCACTTCTGATACCCCTGAAACGCCCTCAAGATCCATCAGAATCCACTTAAGGTGGGGACACACATTACGACTGTTCAGCCAGGCATGAATATGATTCAGGCGTGATGACTGATCTGGTCTGTTCCAGTCTGGGTGTTGACAGTTGGCAGATAAAATCATATAGTGTGTGATTTGTAAAGATTGTACTCTTAAGTCTTCAAATCCAGTCTCTGCCAGTCGTTCTCATAAAGACTTTTTAAAACATGTTTGATACTGGCGACCAATTACTCGTGTGTCTCCCGAGGGAACCATTCCGGTAAATAAACAGCTTTACCTGAAGTTAGCTTCGTTTTACAAAGTTCACTCACCTCCAGTCCCCTCTATATATAAGCTACAGTCCATGTTGCCCACGCCTCTCCATCCAGGACAAACTTGTTTTCCAACTTTCTTGGCCTTTTCAGCGCAAATGTCACCGCATATAAACAGTGCAAGCTTCTGGCTGCTGTCCATGTTTGTTTTGGTACAAGAACACACGGCAGTTGGCATTATCGCAGGATTTGCCATGTCGTCTCCCACCAGAACTCCAGTGGTTCAGTGTGTTGTCTAGTGTATTTACTCACTCATAAGGTTTATGCTCCTTCCTTACTGTCAAAGACTAAAATAAGAATCTGTGCAAGTTGGTAGAAACAATCTTTATCTGTGGTTTGTCCAGTCGTTGTATGTTCCAGTTAGTCTTGAGGTTTGTCCCAAGCTTTAGAGGAGCACTGGAACCCCTTCAAAGACCATCTACAACCCTGCTGAACACCCAGAACTTCATCAAGGATCCTCAAAGAACGCCAAAACACTCTGAAGAGTCAAAGAGTCTACTTAAGGACCCATGGACTCCCTTTATGTAACACATGGAACCCTCTCAGATTCAGCTTGAACCACTTTAACAACCAGTGGAACCTGTTACTGATCCCTGTGCCTCCCTGGGACTTATTCTGAAAAACACTACCCCCAGATGCCCATTTTAAAATATGAGCACTTCAATTACTAATTTCTTCTTCTCTTGTTCCAGGGTGCCTCCACCTTCTTCCTCTGTCCAGCTCCAAGATGCCAACTACGTCCCCATGACCCCCCTCACCCCTTCCCTTCCCATTCATCCCACCCCTGCCATTGGCGACCTGGCGTCCCTGGGGAAGCAAGTCCCCCCACCCGCCCACATGGGTTTTCGTAACTCCCGCCTGACTCCCGTCGCTCCCCTTACCCCGCCGCTCCGGAGGAATACCATGAACACTGCCGGTGGAGTGGAGGTCAAAGCCGTGCCCCCTCCGGTCCACCGCAACCTGAAACCACAACGCAGAGGTGAGTAGGAATCTATAGCTAACCCTGTGTCTCTGAGAAAAGAAGCTTGATTTGATGTTTAATCCCTTCGCAGAACTATCACGTGGTCAATCATTTCATAAACATCTCTGTCAAACAAATAGAACATTATATAATTAAATTACAAAAACATAAGTAAAAAGGAAAGTAAGAAAATTACAGTTACTGAAAGTTCCACTCACTGAAAGTTCCACTCAAACGTCTTTTGACGGTAAAGAACACAAAAATTGTCAAATCAAGAATA
Source organism: Maccullochella peelii (assembly GCA_002120245.1). Classification (NCBI taxonomy): domain Eukaryota; kingdom Metazoa; phylum Chordata; class Actinopteri; order Centrarchiformes; family Percichthyidae; genus Maccullochella; species Maccullochella peelii. The sequence goes on along the minus strand of LKNJ01003859.1, from coordinate 76,031 downwards.
ATATTTTGCTGCTTCATCACATTTAAATCCTGTGGATAACATACTGTAAACTTCACTGTAGGGTAAATTTAATTAAAAAAAGATTTACGATCTGTTCTTAAACAAGAAACGCCTTTGTGGCTAGAAGTTCAACAAGAGCTTAATTTTTTTTTTAAATGTAGAAAGTAATCAAAATTAAAGTCCACAAGCTGCAGCATGTCATTGACGGTAATCATGTGACGTTTAATCAAATTGTATTGAAATAAAATTCATAACAATGACTACAATCTGTAGCAAGTATTTCAAAACTAACCCAAACAAGGAATCAATCAACTTACGAAGAGATTTTTGTAACTCAGGTTTGCGGTAAGGATAACAGTAAGGATTGCTGTTGATGTAGTTGCTGTAGTAGCTCAGCCTGGTTGATGCTTTCTGCCGTCTGATGCTGCGTATCACTGCAGGAGTTGCTGTCAGTCAGCCTGCGGAGAGAACGGATGTCCAGACTGCTGGAGAACCGACTCACAAGACCAGAGGTACGAACTACTTACTGAACTGACAACACACACTGAAACTGAAAACATCTTAAACCTCTTCAACAGATCACATTCTTGACCTTGGTAATACTAGTTTGACAATATAATCTTGATTCAAGGTTTCGAAATCGAAACTCAAAGTTTAGGACTCGGGACTTGACTCGGGACTTGAGAGTTACTTGTAACTTGCAAAACAATGACTTGGTCCCACCTCTGGAGATCAGTCCAGCAGCTGAAACTGTTTCAGATTAGCAGCAGCAGCAGCAGCAGCTTCTGGTTTTGATTACCAAGCAACAAAATGAGTGATGCTGGTGCAAACAACCTCAAATCAATGTTATCTAGGCAAGAAACAACAAAAGTGGATAATGAGGTGGTTTCAAAGATTCTGATCTTGCGTCGGAAAGTTGAAACTCCCTGAGTTAATGAAATGCTAAAACATTGTAGTAACATCAGTAGCTTGGTGTTTGTTTAATAGACAGGACTCCAAATGTGAGACTGGTAAAATTTGATGAAGCCAAGTCTACACTCTAGTTTCCTATCAATACTTGTGGCTTACTTTCTGCCACACAATACTTCCTGTTTTTGGTCGCGTTTCCTTCACTGGATTCTGTCCGACATTGTTTGTTTGTACACTTAAAGACTGTTTCTGTTCCTGAAATAGTCGTTGTTTTTCTTCTCACTCTCTCTTGGTCTCCTTCAGCCTCTTTTTAGTTTTAATTATTTAACTGCTTTCACTTTGCTCAACAAGGCTGCGGTACAAGGTCATGACAGCTCCATATACAGAGCTGTAGCTTATAGAAACGTTCACATTAAATATTGATAAAGGTTCACAGTTAGGGAGCTGTTTCTAAAACACTCAAAACGCCGCTGCTTCTTCATTTGAGATTTTACTTCCTGTAAAGAGCTTTTACTTTCAAACATAGTAAGCCTCATTAGTATTTTATTTTTTGCAGTTTTTTTATCCTGTTTTACTCACAGATATACTTTTTGGAAAACAAGTAATTCAATAAGCAGTCACAGCGTATAATGGTTAACTTATGTCGTATCCAAAGTCAGATGAGGACACTTTGTAGGCTTTAAACTGTGCTTAACATGCTCTGGTTCTAGTTGTTGACTAGTTGATATCAAGCTTTTCTCATCGGACTGTGGGTGAGAAACAAACAAACATGTTTTTTAATGTTTTTCCTTATTTTTTTGCATAAACCTTCCTCAGTTCTGCGGTTAACTATGTTTGAAAATAGAATAAGAAGTGAAAAGTCTCTCTCTCTCTCTTCCTCCCAGTGAAACCAGCTCCTCTGGACATCACTCCGGTGCAGCAGGACTGGCAGGAAGTCCCGCCCCCTGTCCGCTCACCTGTCACTCGGACCTTCACACGAGAGTAAGTGTGTGTGTGTGTGTGACAGGAGCAGTGGCTCAATGGTTTCCTGCAGCGTCAACAGAAAACTGCAGAACGTCAATATTTAATGTCCATTACTCAGCTGGAGAGAGGCATAGTGTGTGAGCAGTTACAATGAGCTGTGTTGCACTCTGCTGCCCCCATGTGGCGCTGAAGGAGCACTGCAAGTTAACTAATAGAAGCAGGTGTAACAGGCAGTGGTGGGACATTTACTCAAGTACTGTGCTTAAGTACATTTTTGATGTACTTTGCACTACATCTAATAATGTCATATTTAATAACATATCGTCACAGGAGACATTTCACTGCAGAATGAGTACTATAAGTACATTTTACTGATAATACTGTATGTAAGTATGATTTTGAATGCCTCCAAGGTGATGTCTTTGAATGTCTTGTTTTGTCTGACCAGCACACTTAAAAATGACTTAATTGATTATCAGAATAGTTGCTAATTTTCTGCAGATCAACTTGTCAATTAATTGGCTAGTCGTTGCAGCTCTAAAGGTCTTCAAATGTCTTGATTTGTGTGTCAGTCCGTCCAGCCGTCGGTCAGTCAGGCCAACCTCTGCTCACAGCTCGTCCCCCTCCTCCGACTCTGATGACCCTGATGACAGCTACGTCGCCATGACGACCTCCAGCCTCAGTTTCAGCGCTGGGGAGTCGGTAAAACACTCCTCCCTTTCTTCCTTCCTTCCCACTGTACTTCCTTTCTTTTGTCCTTCCTTCCTTCCTTCATGCTTTCCTTCCTTCTTTACACCCTTCTTCCTATCTATCATCTTTCCTTTCATCCATCCATAATATTCATTTTGGCTTCATTACTTCTTTCAGTCTTCTTATTTCCTCCTCTCTGCTTACATACTACTTTCCTTCCTTCCTTCCTTCCTTCCTTGCTTGCCTTTTTCCTCCTCTGTCTTTCTCTGTTTCCTTTTAATATAATGCTTAACTATACGTGTGTGTGTGTGTGTGTGTGTGTGTGTGTGTGCATGCAGTCTCTGAGGCTGATGCTGCACCGGGCCTCAGAGGGCGGAGTCAGCAGCCCGTTGCTACGGCGAGTCAGAGGTGACAAACAGGTGGAGTACCTGGACCTCGACCTCCACACTTGGCGAACGATACCAACAGGACAGGTAGCCTAACACTGCTCTCTCTTTCTCTCTGTCCTGTCACTCAAATCACACAATTTCACAAAGAATATTGTTTATTTTTAATTATATTATGTTTTATATGGTTCAGCTCTGTGTGACTGTATGGATTTTTTTGTTATCATTTTCCAATAATTGGTCAATAGAGATAGAATAGATATAAATAGAAAAAGAGATCCGGTATGAGTTTGGCCACTAGATGGCGCCAAATCGACACGGTCACTTCTCATGATAAAAATCATGTCAACACTCTTCATGTGTTTATGTGTTATATAGTTAATATTTTGCTTCACTCTTTTCTTCTGATGTTTTTTCAATATGTGTGATACATTGATGATTTGTATATTTTATTGATAAGCAAGTTTTCTCTTTCAGTTTTCTTTTGAAATTCTTCTTGCATCAATAAATTTATATTTCAAGTGAGAAAATGTACATTTTTCTGTGTGTGTGTGTGTGTGTGTGTAACCAGAAACGCTGCACGGCAGAAGGTGGAAGCGGCGACAGCGAGCAGGCCGGAGCCGGCGAGGAGCGTGCACGGGGCGAGCGTACACGTGTGGACTACGTGGTGGTGGATCCCAAAAGAACCAGGGCCCTGAGGAGCACCAGAGAAGCATGGCATGATGGGAGGATGTCCACAGAGAAGGAGAAATGCTAGAAATGCACACAGACAAACTGTTTGAAGGAGCACGGAGGTTGTAAAAGTAACAAACTGCTTCCTAATTACATTTCTTTGCATCCTAAAATGTTCATGCTCAGCTGACTTGTCAACTAAGTGTGTATTATACAAGTAGAGGTAATCTGATTACTATTTTTGGTGCCATTTTACAATAAAATGAACTAACTTGCTACATTTGAGCAAATAAAGGTTAAATAAATAAATCTTTTAGTGATAGCTGATAAAGCCTTTAGAAAAATGTCTTATTATAAAGTGGCATCGTGTTTTGAATGAGGAACCTGCTGCTATGACTTGTTGAATTTTCCACTTTTATTTTGACGGTCTGACCTGTCCATTTGAAGCTCAAATTATTGGTTGATGCTCGTGCAGTCATTTTGCAACAAAAACAGGAAGTTATGTCAGTAGAAGCTGCTGTACTGTGTGATCGGCTATATTGAAACTCAAAGCGAACAAGGACTCAGAAGCAACAGAAAGTTCTGTTTTTCACTTTGCTGCTATGATGAAGTACTCCAACGTGTGTCAGTTTTTGCAAAGTACAGTTTTTATTTATGGAAAACAGCAAAACAGAGAGACGTGTACATAACTGCATGGTGAACATGGCTCCAACTACACCAGCTGGAGAGGGGGTTGTAGCCAATTCAGTGGTCTGTCCACTGATCATGGTCTCTAACATGATCACTGGTCACTACCACTAGGGGGCGCTGCAGCTAGTGGTCCGGACCAGTTGCTCAGTGGTCTGTTGCGTGGTCCTAATCCACCACACACCTCCTCTCTCTCCCTTCTCTCTCCATGTGTTACACTGTTGTTTGCTATTAATGCATTCATTGAGACAAATAAACACCTCAAATCATAATAATTTGTCTATGAATTATATTCTGTTGTCATTAGGCCAAGATTGTATTGTTGTACTGTATTTAGAAGTTTGTGAGACAGACAGACACGTTCAACTCTGTAATCTCAGATTTCAAAGATCTTAATGAGCTCTCAAAATACAAAATACTCCTAGGAGAAGGAAACAGGGCATATCTTGCCCACAAGGACCACTGACCAACTGGTCCAGACCACTAACTGCAGCGCCCCCTAGTGGTCCGGACCAGTGATCATGTCATGGTCAGTGGACAGACCACTGAATTGGGTACAACCCCTGCTGGGCCTTTTTCTTCTTCTTTTAATGTCAAAATGTCTGCCATGGAAAAGGTCTATTAGGGGTACATTTTGATAATTCATGACACATGACTTAGTAAATTGCACCCTCAAATTCTGTAATTTATTCCCTTGGAATAATAATTTGGGTACATAATTTAACAGAAAAGTCCCTGATGATGATGATGATGATGTAACTTTATTTATATAGCACCTTTCAGAGCAGAACTTGTGCTTTACAGAAAGAAGTAAGGCATCCAACATAAATACAGACATAAATACCATAAAATAGAAATAAATTAAAATAAAAGTCTCCTTTTACTTTTAAGCCTGGAGCGAGGAACAACCTAGAAACCCTGATCGGAGGACCTTAGAGACCTGCTGGTAATACTGGGCTGCAGTAGACCTCTAATGTAGGCAGGTGCCTGACCACGTAGAGCACAAGAACCTTGAATTGCAATATGAATTTGATCGGGGGGGGCAGTGAAAAGAAATCAATCAATCAGCCGGTGTCACATGAGACCTTTTGGAGGACCTGGTCTAAAGCTCAGCAGCAGAGCATCTTGGAACACTTGTAAACGATCCGGGGATGTTTTGCTGAGGCAGGTGCAGAGGGGGTCAAGACGGGCCCGGGTAGTTCCATGCAGTACCTCAGTCCAACTGCAGGTGTCAGCCCATCATTTAATGTAACAGCGTGTTTTTGTTTCACCTTCCACTGAACTGACCAACAGCAAATCCACTTAAGCTGAGACAAAATGAAATGGCCTCTTTCTGTGTGCGTGTGTGTGTGTGTTTCCAAAGTTAATTCAATCCATCAGCCTTTTTCTCCTTTCAACACACAAATCTACACACTTTTAGATTTGTGTGTGTGTGTGTGTGTGTGTGTGGACATGTGTGTTTCATGGTTGGACTGAGATACCAGTTATCTCTTGACAGGTTTGTGTGTGTTTGTTCATGTAGTGAATTGAATATCATCTGTCCATCTTTTAAAATATATATTGTGTCCGGAAATGTGTGTGTGTGTGTGTGTGTGTGTGTGTGTGTGTGTGAGGTGTTGGATGTGTTTATTTGTTGAATAATTCACAGCTGGGTGTTTATAGAAGACTCTGTGGCCTCAGAGCTCCAATAACACAGGACAAATATTGTGACACACACGCGCACACACGCACATACACACATGCGCACACACACTCTTTCTCTTTATCAGCCATTCCAGGGTTGACAGTTTATTTGGACACTGTGGACGGTGGAAATGGAATGTACCAAATATGGACAAGCACACACTCTCTCTCACACACACACACACACACACACACTCTCACACACTCATGCGCACTCTCACACATGCACACACATTTATGTTACCTATGGAGATCCCTCAGTGGTCTCATATGTTGCATATCTTCATCTTTTTCCATCCCTGTGAGGACTCTGGGTTCTCTTACTCACACACACACACACACACACACACACACACACACAGTGACAGCGCTGTGGACGGCGGTCGCTTGGTGATGGAACAGAGTGAAACAGTCTCCTCTAATCTGGAGAAAATGAAACAGACGTTTGAATGGAAATATTGATTCTTCCTCCCATTTCAATCTTCATCTGGTATTATCTGTGTGTGTGTGTGTGTGTGTGTGCGTAAGCTCACCTTTCTTTCCGTCTCTCACACGCCCTCTGAAATGATTTTCTGTCCTGTGGACCAAGTACACAGTAACTACTAAATTATATAAAATGCTACAGACCTGCTGTCTCTCCACATGGTGAAGTGTGGTGAAATGGCATCATAGCATCGGCTCTCTCACCGTACCCAGTGTACAATATTGATATATGACATTACAGTAAAGTATTTAAAAGCAGCCATTCCCACAGACTGACTGGCTGAATACTGACAAGACGAACGAATGCTGGAGAGGTTGGTTCTGTCCTACGCCAAATGTATACTGGAAACTTTTGTACCCAATAAACAATAAGCTGCAAAAAACAAACGGTAGCGCAACATAATAAGGATGGTCGGCTGTAAGGCGGCACAATCCTCAAAATTTGTAATTTTATTATCAGAAAATGTTCAGAAATTTTTATCTGCATCAAAATTAAATGGACACAGTGATCGGCAATCTTGCTAATTTTTGTAGAACTCTTAAATACGTAGGTCTGGCACTTCTGTTCACGTACTGTCAAGAATTACTACAAATAGGGCGTGCCTAGAGCAATTTTGCAACCAATTACAGGAAAATATAATATCAAAGAGATAATTCAACTAGGTTATGTATTAATGTAGTAAAAATTGGAGAAATTCCATATCACACAAAATGTGTTAAAGGTAGAAATTGATATGTCATTACTAAAGATGTATAGGGGAAACAAGTGCTCTATTGGGTCCAGTTTTGTATCAAAAACCACCAAATACTTTAGAAATATGTAGATATTTTTGCAATTGCATCCCTGCATCTTCCTGTAAAAATGTCAAGGACAGTTAATATACATTTTTAGGAACACATTTCTTTAATACAGGTGGTAAACACAGTACTCAGTCAACAAGCAAACTCAATCCAATTTTAGAAAAACACAAGATTTTTAGCTTCGTATAATACTGCATTTTAACAGACGCTCTGTCGTAACCATCATCTTGTAGTTATTCACATCAACACTTTGAAGCTGTAGCAACAAAACAGGACACTAAGGAAGAAGATGTGAAAAAGAGTGAAAGAAACAAAAGGGGGTGATCGAAATTACAAGAGAGCGGGAAACGTTTGAAAGTGAGAGACGGTAGTAAAATGAAGAAGAACGAGATGTGTGTGGAGGAAGAAGAGGAGATTTCTAACCCTTGGTGACTTGGAAGAACAAACCCCATCACGTCTGGAGCTGCAGAGGTTCAGATTAAATCTTTCTCTGCTTTGGCGTTAACTGTAATCCATTTTCTTCGATTTAGTTTGGCGGTGGCATGTTGTGTTTCCATGTCGCGCAGGTTAAACGGCAGACACAACCTCACTGTGAACCTGGAGTTGACCTCAAACACTCCATTACTCTGATCCAGACAAGAGACAGAGAGAAAGAGATAAATAAAACAGAAAATGAGACTTAATATCCATCAGTTAGTCTTCTCTTTCGTTCTCCGAGGGGACAGCCTCGGCGCTCCAATTCATCTTCGTTCTCCTCACAGCGGTGTATTCAGAGAAGGTCAAAACCCGGAAAATAGGCTACACACCAGGCATTTTGTCACCAGACACCCTTCACCTGCCTCCCAACACCACGGAGCCGCACACAACTGGGACACAGCCGTGGCCAAAAATACATCAGGTGGAGCGGAGCAGCAGCTCTGCATGCATTTACACCACATTCGTTCTGCATTTACGCCGCATTTGTTGTCCTTTCGGAAGGAGCAAGAGGCCGGAACGAGGTGACATTTAGTTGCTTTAAGTTTGCTGAGCTGATGATTTCGTCCCATCTCGACGGAGAGAAAGTTCATCCTGAACATTTCCTGGACACACAGATTCATCTCCATCCAATTTAGCCAATTAGCAAGATTGTTTTGGGGAAAACAGTGTGTTTTGAAAGGGGTGGTAATGATCGATCCCTTGACTTCACACTAGTGCTTCACAATAAAAGCCCCCCGCTGGTTCGCCGGTGAAAAGCAGCAGCAGGAAATGTTTAGTTTGTGTCACCTGTAACTTAACACAGCTCCCATATCACTACGCAGTGAAGTTAAGTCAGATAAAGTGTAACTCTGGCGTTTTTAAACCTGGGGGGGGGGTTGAGCCTTGTCCACTAGGGCAGTGCTAATAGTTAATAGACGATATTGAGTAGACATATTGCTTCTTTTATCTAAGTATTCCACCACCACATATAATTATACATGGACTAACTAGGTGACCTTTTGAATTATGAGGTTTGTAATCTTATTTTATGACTATGACATTATGACTGCGTATTAATGATCCATCCTGTGGACACCAAGATGACTGAGCTGAAAGCAACAAATAGACATCAACAGGGAGAAGAACATAGCATCAGAGTATTTTGAAAGATTATAGCAGCAGAAAAGCAGTGGAGGGAAAATAATGTAGGAGCTTCAGGTGGAAAGCAGGCAACACGCGGCTCCTCCTGAGCAGATTTTAGCTCACGACAGAAAACTAAAGCCGCTCACGTTGGAGATGGAAGCGGGAAAGGGAGCGTCGGGTCAGATTTGCAGACGCACCCTGAGCCTCGAGCCCCGTGGGGACGATACAGTAACGACACTAATGGCATGCTACGTGGCATTTAGAGCAGAAAGGTGTGACATGCAAGCCTTCACACTTGCTGTTTGTCTGTCTGTCTGTCTCACGCGTATTTGCATACACAGACACACACTCACACACTCCTCAGGCCCTGCCATTAATAACAGCTGACCTTTGCACGTTTAGGCTGTGAAATGATAGTAAAGCAGACCCGAGGATGACATATCACACTTTCCTGTCACTTTCATGTCTCATCGCCTCATCCCTCCATCTCTCGCCCTCTCTGTTTGAATCACCCCTCCGTCATCCATCCATCGTCCCTTCCCTGTGGAGACAGTGGCGTCGGTTTGCTGTTTTTGCGTCATTGTTCTGAAAGAAAGAACTTTCAGCACAGTTCATGGCACCTCCAGGGCTCCGTATTTGCAAATTCACTTAATTATATATATATTTTTCAACATCTGGCAGTGAACTATAAAACTTTTTTTCCCTATTGATTCCTGATTTCTACTGTACTGGTAGCATATTAAGTAATTCTGTAATTTAATTAGCCTAATGGTAGCTAGTAGCTGGCCAGCAGCAAGTGATAGTTTTGCAGAGTAGCTGATGTCTCGTACGGTAAACCGTGCCATGAAACTCGGTCAGCAGAGGAAGTAAATGAGATCTGGATAATACCCACTATCAAGTTATATAAAAAGAGAAGCCAGTTCTCAGCCGTGTGGAGAGTGGTGGGTTGTAATTGGCAAAGAGATTAAGTTTGAGTTTGAATGTGAAATATTTACATCTTGGCCAGGCTGAAATGGGTTGTTGAGTTGCTCTTTAAGGCCCATGGTGGTAGGAGCCACTTGATGAGATCTACCCTAAATAATGAGACATGTGCAAGAAGTGTTTTGTCCAAAGTCGACCAAATCTAACTTTCTGGGAAAACTCCTTTCAACTAAATTCAAAGTGTTTTTTCTTGGCATGAAAGTTAAAAGAACGCAGCTCGGCCAAACTCACAGTTTACTTTTCTCTTTCGTCCTCAGTCGAAGTGAAAGCTTTATTTGGATGAAAGACTTACCAGAACAAAAAAATTTATATTTGCCAAATTCCTTTCTCTCAAGCCATTTTTCTGTCTTTTTCTCTCGGCTCCTTTTTCCTTCCAGAGAGGTCGGCGAACGACGGAGGAGTTTCTCTTCTATCCCCGCTCTCTCCTTCTCGCTCCATCTGCTTTTCAGATCGTCGTGGTCGAACCAGGAACACAAACCAAACTTAAAACTGTAAGAGACGACCAGCTGCTATCTTTGTAAAGGTCAACAAGGAATCCAAGGCCGCCCAGCTAAAACAACACACACACACTCCCCATGGATCCATTTCCACCTAGCCAGCTCTCATTCCACTTTTACAGTTATTTTAATTCCTCCATCCATCCTTTCCCTTTTTCTTTCTCACGTTCTCTCTCTCTCTCTCTCTCTCCACCTCTCACTACCCCCCCTTCCCCCCCTCAAGTGTTCATCCCGCCTGCCAAGCTCCGCGTGGTCTGTTTGGGGGAAAAAACAAAAAACAGTTTCTAATTTGGTATCAATCTGAAGAGTCCAGTTTTATCATTACCCTTTGTGTGTGTGTGTGTGTGGGGCTTTCTCATTTTATTCCCATGATACCATATGGGCCACACACACACACACACACAAACACACAAACACGTTCCCACCCCCAGAATCGCAACTGACAGAAATAGTTGTTCCGACATTTTGGCAGATGATGTTCACATCCTGTTGTCCGTGTTTACATCAGTGTCACTGTTTATCCGTCTCCTTCTCTCTGCGACGGTTTACTTCTAAAATGGTCCACTTTGTTATTTTTTTTGGCATCGTGATTATTTATCAGGATTTATCCATCCATCACCGAAATTGTTTAATTATAATTATACTATACTACATTTTAAATGGACAGAAAACGGCCTTGACGTTGTACTTAAAGCTGCATTAACACTTTGAGTCTTTGGCTGTTTTGGCTCAGTTTGCACTCCCTATAGACTCGTGGTGTAGTCACTACATGCCATATGTTGTTTTGGGTGACTCAGAAAGTGTGGTATTACACCTTTTTATTTTTGTTTACATAATTTCAAGTAGTTGAAATAACGACAGGCACCTTGATGTTCATTCCCAACAAACGGTGCTAAGTTGCACTACTTCCAGTCAGTGTCTTTTGGTTGGTCCACCACTGGAATATCTCAACAACTATTGGATGTATTGCCATGAAATTTTGCACAAACATTCATGGTCACCAGAGGATAAAACCTAATGCCTTTGATATTCCCCTGACATTTCCTGTAGCGCCACCAGCAGGTCAAAGTTATCATTTGTCCTGTGAAATATCTCAACATCCACCAGATGAATTGGCACAACATTTTGTACAGACATTCATGCTCCCCACAGGATGAGTCGTGATAACTTTGGTGATCCCCTGACTTTTCCTCTAGCACCATCATCAGGTCAAAACTTAAACTGGTCCAATGCCTTCAAAACTAATGACATTCCCGCCAGTCTCAATTCTACTTTATATTTAGTGCTAATTTTCAAATGTTAGCATGCTAACACGCTAAACTAAGATGGTGAACATGGTAAACATACCTGCTAAACATCAGCATGTTAGCATTGTCGTTAACTTCTGTTCTGGGAACTTGTGACGGGCATTTTTTAAATATTTTTTAGACACCTAAACAAGCTGTTAATTGCACAGCCAATGTCTTGGTTGATGAAGTTGCTGAGGCTAACGTCTTTGGGCTCTTGTTACGTGACTGTTCAGTAAGTTCACTCTGCTTTTAAGCTCTGATCTGGTCTCCACCAACTCCTGAGGAAAAATATCTTGCTCCTTAGCTGCTAGATATTAACTTTCTCAGGGGTTACTTGGGTTAGTAGTTATTGAGGGGAGCGGTACTCACATTTCCCAGCTCTTAGTGGGATTTGAACCGCAGCCTCACAGGGTCATGTCCTCCTCTGCTCCTCATGTTCTCTGTGCTGCTGCTGTCCATTTGTCCTCTATGGAGATAAACTGTTGTTTACACCGCAGGCCACATAGGAAGTCAAGCATGGCAAGAGGAATCTGTCTGTGCACCCTGATGGTGTGGACACTGTGTGTGTGTGTGTGTGTGTGTTTGTATTTCATCATCTGGTCCTCACAAGAAGAGAAAAACCTCAAAGATTCTTGCTTCTTTTAATTTTCCCAAGAAATTAGTTGAGGATTAGGTTAGCATTAAGAAATGGATATTGCTAATTCTACCCGTGTGTGTGTGTGTGAGTGTGTGTGTGTGTGTGTGTGCACTGTATTTGTGCCCACATGTAAATATAGTTGCGTGTATGTATGACCTCAAATGAGTGTATTTGTTTTCTGTTTTCAAATGAAGTATTTGCACATATGCAAAAACAGAACTTATTGTATGTTATGTTTTTGTGTGTGTGTGTGTGTGTGTGTGTGTGTGTGTGTGTGTGTGTGTGTGGCAGGTGTTTTGCGTCACCACCCACCATCCATCAAGTCAAATGAGCGAATGACAGGAAGAACAAAAACAAATCCCTCGCTCCGGCAAGAATAAACGACTGATGCCGACCAATGACAAGTGTTTATTGTGTGTGTGAGTGTGTGTGTGAGAGAGCGAGAGAGAGAGAGAGAGAGAGAGAGAGAGAGAGAGAGAGAGAGAGAGAGAGAGATGAAGGTATATGTGTGCTGGTGTGTATGTACTTTAGTCTGTATGTATATGTTTGTGAGTGTGTGTGGGTGAAACTGAAAGGGAGAGAGATGAGAGAGAGGGAGAATAGGGTGGTGTTTATTGTTTTACCAGTGCAGTAGGCGGACACACACACACACACACACTTATTATCCCGCTCAGTGAGCATGCAAAGTAAATATTTCCAAGGTGACCAACTCAACCACTCAGTCCTAGTTAGGCATGATACACTTTTTACCAGCTGTATGGAGGAATAATAAGTGGATCCAGTAGTAACTTGGTTACTGCTACTATTAATGTTAAGATCAAGTCAGAAAAAGCAGCAGATTCTCCTCAAAACCTCCCTCCATTGTTGCTGTTACCAGAGCTGCAACGATTCTGAACAACAATTCTGATCATCAAGTAATCTTTTAGTCGTTTTGTTTTTAATAAAATGCCAAAATTCTTTGTTTCCAGCTTCTCAAATGTGAATAGTTGATGCTTTTCTGAGTCTGCTATGATTGTAAACTGAATATCTTTGGCTTTTAGACTGTTGGTTGGACAAAATGAGACATCTGAAGATGCCACCTTGGCCTCTGGGAAACCAGGATGGACATTTTTAACTATTTCTTCGACCAACCAGCCCCCAGGGCGCCTTGCTGAGTGTGTAGCGTTTATTTCTGAAGGCGTGCAAACTCGTAGATAAAATCAAATACTTCAGCGCTCTTAGGAGAGAGAGACAGAGAGGGTAATGATCAACGAATTGTTTTTTGTCTCTTAAATTCCATTAGTAAATCTTTTCTGAAAGTAACATAATGGTGCCTGGATTATGTTTTTATCAGTTAAATGAAGAAATGTGTTTGCAAACACTTCATTGTTCAATGAGGACGTTTTTGGAAAAAGTGAGATTTTTAGAAAGTGAACAGTTTTGGAAAAAGTGAGAGCATTTTGGAAGGTAAAGACATTTTTGAAAGCGAGGACAGTTTTGTTTTTTTAAATGAGATTTGGGAAAGTGATGTCATGTTTTTGACAAGTGGACACTTTTTGTAAGAAGAATTTCTGAAAAAGTGAAAGTGAGGACAGTTTTTGAAAAATAAAGTGAAGAACATTTTGGGAAAGTATAGTGAGGACACTTTTGGAAAGCGATGAAAGGGGTCAGGGGTTAGGGGCTAGAGAATGCATTATGTCAAAGAGGGTCCTCACAAGTATAGTTGGTGTGTGTGTGTGACAGGGGAAGTGATGACCTCCTCCAGCTGTCGGTGGATAATGAGAAGCTGTCAGCAGCAAGGGGACACACACACACACACACACACATTCACGGTTACACAAACAAGTGAACATGATATTTGCACACTAGAAGACACACACAAACACACACTGTAAGACAAACATGTACACACACACACACACACAGACCTCCTCACCCACTCTGTCCCACATTACTTTTTTGTGAACCGTTTCTCCCCCAGTTCTGGTTCTCGTGTGAAAATCCAGGCATGAAGCCGTTTGTGGGGACTCAGTCCAGTCTGTCAGAAGCAGGCGGCGTCAGTACTGCATCATCTGGGTTACATGACCAGATCATCCGTGTGAGTCCTCAGCGAAGTGGACAACATAAGGGTCCAGCAGGCAGCAGGATTGTGAAGGTCTGGGAGTCCAGTCCTCTGTCTGACCGTGAGGCCGAGAATAAGATCACGCTTGAGTGGTTTGAGAAGCTCCTCTACAGTCCGTGTTTTGGCACAATATTTAACTGGCTCGCCGTTGGGATCCATTATAACCTCTGTGAATACTAGCTGATAACACCTGCCGTCCTCCACGAGAGAGCCAGCTGTAAACTCCTCAGCAGTGCTGAAAGATGTATTCAGATTATGTATTTAGGCAAGGCAAGTTTATTTATACAGCACCATTCAGACACACAAGGCAAATCAAAGTGCTTTTCAGGGGCATGGAAATGCATTAAACAAGATAAGACGTTAAAATAATTTTTTTTAAAAACAGATCAGAAAGAAATTGCATTTAAAAGACAATAAAAAAGCAGAAGCAAGCCAGTAAAGTAAGTAAAAATATCACAGTGAAGTCCTGCGTTTAAAATCATTCGTCAGTAGGAAAACTGCTAATGTTCTTCTTCGTCCTCTTTCAGCTGGCAAACAGAAAAGTGTATTACAGCATTATGTGGAACTGACTGGAGCTGTGCCCGAAGCAGAAGTCCAGGCTAAATATTCTACTTTTTCGAGGGTTAGTGGGGCATTTTAGTTTACTCCATTATGTGCTTTTGGTTCCTGTTTGTCTAACCTATAGGCATTTTTTCGTGTTTAAAATACTAAAACATTATTACGGATGTTTTTTCATCAATACAGCTCCTGTAAGCAGTCAGCTGTAGTGCAAGTACAATTTAGGTTTGTTTGTTTCGCTTTGCAGAATGCTGGTGCGCCGTGTTCTTGTCTTGCTCTCTCTGTTTCACATCATTTTCCTCACACCTTTTTACTTTTTCTCTCTTCCTTTCGTTCTCTCTCGCCATCTTCTCTCCTCATGAAAACACACAAGTTCATCATGATTGTGTGTGCGTGTGTATATCATACGTATACACACACACACACACACACACACACACAAACACACACAGTTATATCTTTCCTTCCTTCATCTACTGAACCCCATGTAGAAATGAACCACAATTACACACACACACCAGCAGGTTGGACCCCAGGGCTCAGTTTGGGAGGAAACTCCCTTTCTAATTTTCCTCATAAAGACTCTAATGAAGACTAATGACGGAGCGAGGTGTGTGTGTGTGTGTGTGTGTGTGTGTTTTAACAGCCCGGCTGTTTGGGAATGTCTCTGTTCTCTTTTCGCTCCTTGTTCCTTCACTTCATCCCCCCCCCTTTTTTTTTTTATTTTCCGTCCGTCCTTTCATGTTTATTATTTTTCGCTCTTCATCTTTTCAGCCAGTTTTTTTTTCTTCTAACTCTGTTTTCATCCTTCTTGTATTTTATCTTTGCCGTTTTCTCCCTCTTTTCTGTTTTCTAATCATCTGATCAATGTTCATATCACTTATCTCTTTCTGTCGTTTCACCATTCTTTTCTTTCTCCTTCTCCCTCGATCTCTCTTTCTGTTTTTACATCTTTTGTCTGATTTATTGTGGCTGTAAAACTTACCTCTTTTGCCCATTTCTACAAACTCAAAGACATTGGCTCCTTCACACTGCTCTGTGGTTTATTAGACTGATTTTATTTGTAGTACTTTGTGCATAAGAGATGATGGAGTGATACAATTATTAGTAATCTTATTAGGGTGAACAAAACATGCCATCTCTCACTGTTCATATTTAACCCTGTGCTGCTGCTAGTAATTCAGATATGCACGTTGTTAGAAGTGTTAGCAGGTCAGACTTAGTCACTGTAATGAACTGACTGTAGAATTTAAATACCTGGCAAAAAAGCTGCCAATAATAGATCGTAAAATTTCTGTTAATTACTGTAAAAAGAATTACAGTAGATTACAGTATACCTTTTACAGGTTTTTGTTGTATATAAATTACAGCAGATTATTGTCGGTTTACAGAAAAACAACAAATAATTGTAATCTAGTTTACAACATTATCTTGTATTCAGTTCAAATTACAGAAATTACCTGGTAACTCGAGTTGCCAGTAAATAGCTGTTCATTTTTCAGAATTAGAATGTTTTTACAGCTCATTTTTGTTTGTTTTTTTACATCAGCAGCTTTGCAAATAATGCCTATTGTGAATTTTGAATGATACCAGGCATTCATCAACATTGCATTAGATTCTCTTCACCTGTTAAATAAAACCAGAGTCAGAGCTGTAAAAAAACCAAATCTTTGAATATAAAAAACTGCAAAATGTGAAAAACCAAAAAATGTGACTATTTTATATCATTATTTTTCATTATCATTTCAGTTGTGCTGTCCAGGCAAGCTAAACCAGGAAGTGGCTCTGCTAAGCAATGACTAATACAGTGGAACATGTTTAGTATTCACAACAGAATACACCATATTTAGTGTACTTTGCTGCTTCGCGGTGCTCTTAGACCACTCCTTACTGTGGAACTATTTTGTTTGTGATAAACAGTCTGGAAACGCACTGGAGCTTTTTTACATATCGCACCGCTGCGCAGGCCGCATAGAGGCTCCAGTGCATAGTAATATTGCCATTCTGCAACAAACAAAGTAAAGAGTTTCAAAGTAAGGAGCAGTCTGAGGGCATTGTAAAGCAGGCACTTAGCTTACTTGACCTAACTAAGCTGCTAAATTAGCATAGAGCTCATGCTGAATCCCAAATCTCTCTAATGCCACAGTAAATTATTACACAGTCAGACGCAACATAAATGACAAATTCTCACCTGAAAATTGTCTTCACCGATGTGTGTCCCTCTGCACCTGTTGGCAAAGGATGCAAATATGTTAGCGGAGGTTTTCTTCTGACAGTAGGAAACAGTTAAAGACTGTATTTGTCTTGCCTGTCATTTAAAATGTATATTAACTCAAACAGACTTTTCACAATTCACTCAGTTCTTCTGATGTACTCAGCGTCGTGTTTCACAAAACAGAACTGTGATTAAATGAAATCACAATTAAAAATAGCATTGACGTGCTGACCGGAGGTGTTTCAGAACATCAAACAGTAACGTTACACAACTTACTTTAGTTTATTTCACGTAGTTCACGAAAGAGCTGTTAAAGTTAAATATCAGCCGAAATGAAAAGTCTCTCTTTAAGAGTCATACAAAGTCATACGCTATGATTTACGTTATGATTTGCGTTATTATTTATATGTTATCTGTTAAATTAAGCGTTATGTTAATGGAGTCTGGAAAGTAATAAGGCGGGAAGTCACCGAACTCTTGAGTGTGTATTTTTGGAGCATTGGGCTTTTGTTTTCCGGATAACAGGCCGTCCGACTATGGGCTTCCAATAAGACACTTTTCAAACTAGTGGCGTTTCGGAATAACGGACCATGGCACCAATGGACAGTCCCCCTGTTCAGCAGGCGATAGGGCTAATGCGCATTAAGCTTCACTTAAGCTTGCATGTGTTAGCTAAAAAACGGTGCAGACAGAGCTCGTGCTGAATCCCAAATCTGTCTCGGTTGAAATCACGACTTAGCTAAAACAATGGGAAATTACAGTCACTCACAAATAAAACAACATTGTTCTCACCAAAAAGCTGACTTTGTAGGCCTACGTTGGCGCTCACTGAGGTGGTCTGGGAGTCTGCTTCATACCTGACGTTACAACAAATAGACATTAGAGTCTATGGTTATGTTAACTAACAAGTTGAATCACATTAATATTTTGTTGGCTATTTATGGTCAACTTACGTATTATGGATGAGTGGACGGACACCGCTGTTGTTCCTGCAGCTTCAGTCGTCAAATGCTCTCATGTGAAGCTCCTCTTTCAAACCGCCGCGTGCAACACAATTTGATATTTAACTGTAATATCATCTACAGTCAGAACAAAACTTGCCTGTAATTTTACATTGTGTTACTGTGGAAAAATGCTGTCAGCTACTGTAATTATTTTGGACCCATGATGCATTGCGATGTACAGTTAAACTTTGTAAAATGACAGAACAATAAGTTACTGTAAAAATTTTACTGTAGAAATTACAGCAGTTTGTTACAGTGCACCGTAATGATCGCAATCTGACTGACTGTAGAGTTATTAGTATTTAGGATGGTTACAGCTAATCGCACCTACAGACCCATGTCAATTTACACGTAGCACTACGAGTCTTTATTTTATTTACAGCAAGCTATTTTACACTCTTTTAGAGTTGAATAAAAAGAAAAAAGTCTAAATAAAACTCACCCCTGGAACACAGGATGTGATGCATTTCCAGAAGAAGTGTTGAGTCATTAAATCGACCAATAGCGGTGTTTTTGGGTGGATTTCCCCTTTTAAAAATCAATAATAAACCTTTTGGTGATGGGTTACTGTTTGTCCCAGACATGTTTCTCACTTCTTTACCTTTTCATTACCCATCATCCTCTGCCCCTCTCTCCATTTTTAAACACACATCATTTCATCATGTTACACCTCTTTCTCTGTCCATCATCTCCCTCCACCTCTCTCTTCACTTCTTTCTCTCCCATTTTCTCCCACGTCGCCTCTCGGATCCTTCAATCTCTTTTCCCACCGCACTGTCACCTTTTCATCCTTCCTCGTTGCCTCCTTCGCTTTCTGTCCATCCTTCTTCATCTCTGGCTATTTTTCCTCTCCGTCCATCGCTCTGTGTTTCTGCCTCCATTAGGGGGAAATGGAAAAAGTGACATCAGCTATTTGGTAAACGGAGAGAGATGGAGGGAGGGAGGGAGGGAGAGAGAGACAGAAGATGAAACAGAGGATAGAAAAATGGGAAGCAAAGATCAAAAGAGTGACATTGGGAATGATTGTGAAAAGGAAAACAACGGGAGAGAAGAAAGAGTGACAGAGGCGAGAGAGACTTAAAGACAGACGTATGAGGAAGAGAGGGCGAGAGAGGCAGAGATCCATTAGAGAGAGAGAGTGAGAAAGAGGGAAAGGCTTCACCTCATTAACCTCGTAATGCAGAGTAAATATACAGTCTAAATGGAACATAGACGATGTGTGTGTGTGTGTGTGTGTTTACTCCCAGGCTTGTGTGTGTGTGTCCACGAAATGCATTACCAGAATACCAGAGTGCCTATCTGTATTTGTAGTATGTGTATGTGTGTGTGTGTGTGGTTTTAATACACATTTTACATGTTGTCAGCTGAATTTATGCACATCACAAACTTTAATTTCTGCGAGCTTAGTTTAAAAAACAAATAAGGCAGGTGTATTTCGATATTTTTCTTATTTCTAATGAAAAGCCAAAAGCCAAAAATGTGTTTGTCCGTCTCGCAATACTTTCTGACTTCCTGCCTGTGGCTCTCAGCTCCAAGATCATTGGCTCCTACTGAGAATTTAAAGCTGGACATTGTAGTTTTTAGCAAATGTTACTTAAACAGGGGGAAATAGTTCATTTGTTGGGGACTATTTTCAGCAGTGGATTAATCCACATTTGGTGCTCTAGTGAGTATTTACAGCAGCAGGACGGTGTGTGTGTGGGACTGAGTTCAAATAAACTACAGTCTGTGTGTTCATGGTGATGAAGGAACATGTCACCCAGTGCGACTCACTGATGTGTTTGTAGCCATGCTAGTGGCTTTAGTGGTGGCAGTAGAGCGCTGCAGGGACGACGTATTTTTGTAGGCCAACGCGGAAGTTAGCATCGCCCTGGTTCCCCCGACAGACAAAAAGCCAACGGGATTTTTCATTGGATTTTGGATTATTGCAGAAAATTTGTTCTGTGGCAAACCGAAGTTTATGATACTTGCATGTTTTGTTCAGCAAGATAATCTTCACAAATGAACACCACTTTTATGATTTTGAGTAAAAAGCTAACGTACTATAAACTAGCTACACCACGGTCGCATGACTTCAGCGTCACCACCACTGAGCTTCCAACGCTTCCCTCTTCTACAGAAGCCTTTGGGAAAGTTTGAGTTAGAACAGTTTGCAGTTTAAACCCAACGAGGCTGTGAAGGCGGACGAGTGAGTAGATGAGTTTCTGTGTTCGGCGTGACGACGTTTAATGTCCCCGACAACCTCTGTAGTCTCATTTAGCCACTTGTTAGCAAGACACGCTTCAAAACTCACGAGTGGGGTGTTTACTTTATTGATGTATTTTATGTCGAAGAACAAAACGTGAAAATCTCTCAAGCTTGTTAACCACAGGCCTTATTTCAGGCATCGAACCAAAAACCCATTCAAGCGGTCGGTCCACACTAAAACTGTTAAATGGATTGCCATGAAATTTTGTACAAATATTCATGTTCCTCAGAGGATAAAAACCTACTGAGTTTGGTTTCCTCTGGCTCCACCGTGAGGTTGACAGTTGTGGTTTTGAGTGTAATGTCTCAACAACTACTGGGTGGATTATCATTAAAATTTGGTGTGATCCATCCATGTTCCCCTGACTTTTCATGTAGCGCCATCATCAGGTCTAAATTTGAATTTGTCCAATACTGGTTTATGACGAAATACTTGAAAAACTAATGACATTCCCATCAGCCTCAGTTGAATCACTCTGTGTTGTTGTCGTTTCCTTGTGTTTTTTAATCCGTCATCAGTCTAATCTGCCTAATCTTCACTAAGCTTCAGTTTCGGTGGAAACGCAAACAGGAATGTTCAGAAGGGACTTTTAGTTCTTGTACCTGAGTTTAGTTCCTCTGGTTTCATAGTTCCTGGAACTTTTGGTCTTTGTAGACGTCAGCATTTAATATTTCTGAGCTGAAACACTGCTAACAAACAATGTTTGTTTATTACTTGATTGCAATTTTTCTACAAACAATATAGTATACCAGCAGAATCATTTGAGAGATGCAAATGGCGTGTATGTGTGTGTGTGTGCGTGAGTGTAAAACACCACCAGACAGCAGTCATTATAATACTGTATATTTGCAGTCAGCTCAAACCCAGAGAACAGTGACAGACAGAGATCATCAGGAGAAAAAAAATAATAAAACAAGAAAACGCTGAATGTTGTTTCTATCTACACGGAATATCCCTTTAACCCCAGACCCCACCCACCCCGGCCCCTCCACCCCTCACCCCTCCCGTACACATTTCAAATAGTAATCAACAAATAAACAAACAAATAAAACACGCAGTGAAATAAACAAAACTGCAACACAACAGCCTGCACTCTTAGTAGGTCAGAAAATCAGGGGAATAAACGGTTTCTTGTGTTTGATGTAGCTGAGGAGCGCTTGATTTCTACACCTGAAGTACTCTTCGTCACTTTAAGGGGGACAATCAGGGATAAGTTCTTAAATCCAACCAAAAAAATAATAAAGTTTAAGTTATTATGTAAAGTTTGCATTGAGGCAGTTTAAAAACAGACAAATCAAGCGCTCCTCTTCTTCTCTTAGTTTGACAAACACCAGAAACTTGACTACTACTTCCTGGTCAGGGAACGGGGGTCAAAAGGTGAAAAGGTCCAAAAGTCAAGGAAGAGAATTCAACGTACCTTTTTTAGGATATAATATCGTGTCTAAAAATCACTCCATTGTAATAAAAAAAGGGTTTGTTTGTTGTTTTTTTGAACTTTTGCATCATTTGAGAAACTGTTTCACAGGTAAAGGGTGATAGAAAATACTTCATACATTGAAACGCTGCATCCAACATTTTCAGAGTAATGCCTCCTTACAGAGAGAGAGAAAAGGAGAAAATAACGGTAAAGAGAGAGGTATAGAAGAAACAAGGAAAAGGGGACGAGTTGAGCAAAAAACGTAAGATAGAAGAGGATAGAGAAGAGGAAGAGGAGCTGATTTATAGAAAAGAGAAAGAAAAGAGAGGAGTGAAGGAAAAAATTGTTAGAGAGTATTAGAGGGGGGAGAAGAGCGAGTGTATGGAGGATAAAATAAGCCAAATGACAACATAAGAAAAGTTTTCCCATGCATTTTTTTTCAGTCCCTGTATGGAAAACAAAAATGAATGAAACATGAGACAGAAATAGCCTCTTAAGTTGCTTTTCTTCAGTTTTTTTTCCCCTTCCAAAATATTTTTTTTCACTTCTTTTTTTTCTAAACCCCTCTTCCTCCGATCCTGAGCTCCTCCGATGAGCTGATTACCATCCAATCAGAGGGTGTTGTGACAGCCAGCCAATGAGGTTGACTGAAGTTATGTCAAATCCAGAGGGGGTTTGAACGTAAATAAGAACGTTTTGGTCTTTTCATCAAACCACTCTCGTCTTGTTTGCACCAATCAGAAACACTCGTTTAGTCCTGTGGATCGGTGTCATTGGACCATTTAAAAAGTCTTGAATTATCCAATCAAATTGATCCCTGGCGTTTTGTTTTTCCCACATGATGTCGGTCCGGTCCGTTTGCTTCGTGGTGACTTTATTCGGGAATGATTTTTTATTTTTCAGTTTTCGAAACAAACGAGGGATGAGAGGAGTCCCGGTGCAGGAGGAGAAAAAGAGCGTTGAATGGAGCGAAGTTTGTCTAAAAAGAAGAAAGAGACGAAAGAAGTAGAGCGAGACGACCCCCCAGTGAGTCTGAATCGGGGGGCGGGGGGGGGNGGGGGGGGGGGGGGGGGTGCCTCCTAGTAGTCTCATTGTTTCATAGCAACATCAAAAAGTTTGCGTGTAGCAAAGATAGAATCCCGCCTGGGGAAGTCGTTGCCGTGGTGATCCAGGCTGTCGTGGTTGCTGTGGAAACGGGCTGGTGGAGTTCTTCTGTGCAGGAGGGGGCGGGGAAAAGGTGGGGAAGTGGGCGGGGCTTTCTTTTTCTGGAGGCGGAGTCTTTCTTTC
This sequence comes from Maccullochella peelii, assembly GCA_002120245.1. Lineage (NCBI taxonomy): Eukaryota > Metazoa > Chordata > Actinopteri > Centrarchiformes > Percichthyidae > Maccullochella > Maccullochella peelii. The sequence goes on along the minus strand of LKNJ01003859.1, from coordinate 52,924 downwards.
TAGAACATCATGGGGGTCTTCAGAAACACCCGGGATTCTGGGTAAAAAAAAAAAAAAAAAACACACAAAGGAATTGGTAAATAACTTTGAGTGATTGTAGCTAACAATTACTTTCTTTATCGATTAATCTGCCAGTTATTTTCTCGAGTTAATGGATCAGTTGGTCTATAAAATGTCAAAAATAACCATCACAATCTTCCAAAGTATTTAAATGTCTTGTTTCTTGCCCGACTTACAGTCTAAAACCTAAAGATATTCAATTTACCATCATACAAGTCTACGGAAACAAATATTCACATTTGAGAGGCTTCTGTTGATCACTTGATCAATTGAGCTCCACTGTAAAGTCACTAAACCAATTATAGGAAGACTGAATTTGAGTGTTTGTGTCAGGAGCTGTCAGCAAAGTTCTGTTTAAAGTAGATGAGGCTCATGATATCAGTGTCTGACATGCCGCAATGATTAGTCAATCAAAAGAAAATTAATTGCCAACTATTTTGAGAATTGATTAATCGTTCCAGTCATTTTTCAAGCAAAAATGTCCAAACATCCCAGCTTCTTAAATGTGAGGATTTGCTGCTTTTCTTTGTCCTTTCTGACAGTAAATGAAGAGTCTGTGTGTTTTGGACTTTTGGTTGGGCAAAAGAAGCAATTTTAAGACGTCACTTTGGGCTCTGGGAATTTGTGAAGCGCATTTTCACAATTTTCTGACATTTTATAGACTAAACGATTACTCGAGAAAATAATAGTTAGTTGCAGCCCTACAGGGACAGCCCATGCAGCTCATTATTTTAATTTAGGCCCACCTTTTTAGTCTGGTTACAACCAGCTTTCCACACACAGTCACTGGTCTTTTCACCTGCACATATCACCGCCATGAAACTAGACGCCGCAAACTAACATCTTTATATGTACTGTACCATCACCCCGTCCCCACTGTAAAAAAAAAAAAAAAATCACTGTAGTTTGAAACCGTTACCAAACTCAGCTGGTGCAGCTTTAAATGTATTAAAAATGTTTTGTTTTCAGTAATAAGCTACACTTGTACAGGAACTTCATACTTTTGATTATTAAAGCAGGACGTAGAGTTTCAGCTGAAAGTGTTGCATCTTGTTCTCCCTTTATGCTGCATCCGTTTATGACAGAAATCTCATGTCTCCAGTTTTGCCAGGGTCGGCTCTCCCTCTCTCTCCCTCTCTCTCTCATTTCACCTCCGTCGTTCTCCTTCCGCTCCCCGTAGTGCTGTAGCTGCACCCACCCACACATGAGCATGCACACACACACATGCATATAACAGAAACACACTCACATGCACACCTTCCTCTCCCTGCGGTGTCATTGTTTTCTGCGAACGTTGCAAAGTGTTTACATTTCTGCATAACAGCAACCATAAACCCTCCCTCCCTCCTCTTCCTCCTCTTTCCATCCTGCACTCCTCTTTCTCTTGCCCTCCACTACTTTTTTTTTTTATAACTTATCTCCCTCTGCTCTTTGTCATCATCTTACCCTCTCATTTTGTCCTCTATTCATCACTCTTTGTTTTTTAGGATATGAAACAGGTTCGAGGTCTCCGTGTCGGAATAAAAAAAAATAAAAAAAACTTTCTTAAATTTTCTCTTTCATCTTGCGCTCGCCCCTCGTTTCCTCCTTCATATTCCCCGCCTTCCCTCCTTTTCATCCCTCTCATCTCCTGCCCTTCCCTATTTTTATCACTCCACGATCAACTCAGACCCCCTCCTCTCCTCCTCTTTCATCCCTCTATTCTACATGCATCCCCTCCTCCTCCTCCTCCTCACCTCCCCTCTGCTCCCTCCTGTCCTCTATCTGTTACACTCGTATTATTTTTATCCCGACCCATTCTTCTCTCTGTCCTCTCCTGTCCTTTCTTTTTCTCCTTTAGGCAGCAGGTTTGGCCTGGTGCTTAAAAACTGTCCTGCAACTTAAAAAGTCGCAGCTTTAATCCCCTCAGTGCTGTCCTTAAAAACTTAAATCTCTAACTGAACAATTTCATGGCACCACGGTCGAAGGTTGTTCAGATTTGTACATTTTCTGTGGCTGGATTCATTTCAGTCTTTTTTGTTCTGGCACTCCCTTTCTGCCAGACAATTAGGGCTTCAACTAATCATTTTATTAGTCATTTGGTCTATTAAATACCATAAAATTGTTAAAAATATCCAACACAATTTCAGTTGACATATTTAAAAGTCTTGTTCAGTCCAAAACCAACAATACAAAAGTCAAATATTCACACCTGAGAAGCTGGAACCAGAGAATATTTGGCATTTTTGCTTAATTGAGTTGTCAATTAATAAACCAATCGTTTTAGCTCAAGTAAAAATACAAAGTTTGTTTAAACCAGAGCTGCCACACAGGAAGTGGCTTGTTTTTCGCCATTTTTGTAGTTTCAGCATGACTTTTAAATAGAGCTGCAACCAACGATTGTTTTCATTTATTGATTAATTGATACATTTTGTAGTATATAAAATCAGAAAATAGTGTCAAAATGTCAATTCCAGTTTTCCAAGTCCAACCTGACGTCTTCAAATCTTTTGTTTTGTATATTATTGATTGGCCCGTATGTGCAAACTGGGTGGTTATTAATTTACTGTACTTAACAAAACATGCACCAACTGCTGTCATTCAATCTGTAACGTTGGATATTCTGTATATCTTACATCGGCAACAGCTTCACAAATAGGCAATGTGGTTAAAATCAATATCATGATATTTAAAATGCTGTATTTTGCTAAATCATATCTAAAATAAATCAGATGTTTGATGTTCTGCATCACGTCACACAAAACTCAATTACATTTTGCTTGGAAACACAAAAAGATCAGATCATAATGCTGATTGATCATATGACTCGTCACTCAGACCCCATTTCCAAACATTTAGTGTTTTGCATTGTGGGTCCGTAGTGTCCCTTAAAAAGTAAGCATTTATATAGAGGACTGCTTCCAGTATATTACATTGTGTTGTTGCTGTTTCTGTGACTCCAGGAATTTCTGACTATGACTTTTCTGCTATCAGATTTTTAATTTAGCATCTCTTCAAAAGAAAAAATGTCACGATGGATTTAAAAAAAAACAAAAAACTATTTTTTCTGCTTATCTTTCCGGTTTTCTTCCCCTCCTTTCATCTTTTTTGTCACTATTTTGACCTGGCAACCCTGTTTCCCTCCTTGTCTCTATGTAATACACCTCCAGCCTGTGTGTGTGTGTGTGTGTGTGTGTGTGTGTGTGTGTGTGTGTGTGTGTGTGCGTGCACGTGCTGCCTGTCCTGGTTAAAAATGACGCTGACCTGCCTTGTTAAGAGTCTATCGGCTGGGTGGAGGAAATGTCACCAGGTCTCGGAACAAGGTCACATTTTTCAAACTCCCTCCTGAGGAATCTGCACACTCCTCCTCTTCCTCCTCCTCCTCCTCCTCCCTCCTTCTTCTGTCCTCCTTTTCCTCCTCTTCCTTTCCCATACATCCCTTTCCCCCTGTACACTGATCTCTTTCCCCTTTTTATTTTCTCATCCTCCTTTTCTTCTCATCCATTCTCCCACTCGCTGCTCCTCCTTTTTTGTCATGACCTTTTTGTTTTCTCCTCATTTTCTCCTCGTCTTCCTTCCCCACCGTTCTTCTCTTCCTCCTGTTTTCCCCTCCTTTCTCCTCCTCATCACAGTTCCTCTCCTCTTCATTTCTCCACTTTCCTCTCCATCCTTCCTCCCATTTCCCTTCTTTTATCCTCGCCCTCTTTAGTTCTCATCCCCCTTTCTCCTCTTCTTCTATCCACATTCTTTTCTCCTTGTCTTCCTTTTTCCCTTTCTTCACCTCTGTTCTTCTTTCTTCCTCCTGTTTTCCCTCCTACCCTTTTCTCCTCCTCATTTTCTTTTCCCTTTCCTCCAATCTTGTGCTCTCCTCCTCCTCATCTCATCACTCCTTTCGCTCCTCTCTGACCCTCCAGTGTTCCTGTCTTCCTCCACCTATTTTTATTCCCCCCTTCCCCAACTTACATCTCACTTTCCTTTTCCGCTCCTCCTCATTCCCCTTTCTTCCCCTCTCCCTCCAACTCTTCATCCTTCCTGTCCTGCTCCCTCTCTCTCCTGTTTTCTTTTTCATCCTATCCATATCCCCTCCCTTTTCTTTATTCCTCCCCCTTTTTTCCTTTTGTCCTACTCCTTCTGCTCCTACCTCCATCCTTCCCCATTCTTTCTCCTCCTCATCTCCTTTGCCCTCTCTTCTATATTTTGTACAGCCAATTAGTCTGGCCGGCTTTAAACAAGCGAGAGAAACCGATCTTACCCCTTTTCTTTTTAACCCCTCTGTCTCTCACTCTCTCCCCTGTTCCTCGTTTTTTCCTCCCTCCCTTCTTTCTCTCCCTCTCCTTCTGATTGTAATGCGATGTCTTTCTTTGTATTCAGCAGTTTTCTCCTCACTCGTTAATTAAGAGTGTGGAAGGTGAGAGAGGCAGGGGAGATGTGTGTGAGTAAACCACTGTAGGTGCAAAATGCTTTTATGGCAGGAGGGGTGAGTGTGTGTGTGAGCAAGGCAGCAAAGGGGTCCTACTGGGCCAATCAACATTAATGAAATCAGGTGGGTCTGTGTGTGTGTGTGTGTGTGTGTGTGTGTGTGTGTGTGTGTGTCGGAGTGCTTGGCTTGCAGAAGAGAGGGGATCTAAAAGGGGTCTAAAGAGGAGAGAGAGCTAATTAGAGTTCCCTGTCTCACCAGAGTGTGGATAAAACACACACACACAGAAATACACAACTACAGGTACAGCGTGCACACACACACACACACACACACACACACACACAGAGGGAGTGTGTGTGTGTGTGTGTGCCTGTAGATATTCATTTATACACACGCAGAGTTTCAAGTGAAGGTTTTCAATGTCAGGGAGGACTGAGCACAGCTGGTGGAAAGAGGACGACACATGCATACTAACACACACACATCAGTAACTGTACTTGTGAGGACCCTCATTGGCATAATGCGTTCTCAAGTCCATAACGCTAACCTAAAGCTAATTCTGAGTCTTAACCCTCCAACAAATCTTTTGAGGAAGTGAGCGCCAGACTTGTCCTCACGTTCCAAAAATACCCTTTCCAGAATTTCTGCACTGTCCAAAACACGTCCTAATTTTCTAAAACAACTTATCGTTCCCCAGAAATGTCCTCACCCTCAAGGTCTACACTCCTCAGCAACACAACCGTAAAAAAAATAATACATGTTGACACACAAATACACACTGCCATACGCTCAGTGATATATTTCCACATACACTCACATGTGTGTCTGATAAGGTGCACATCAAAGGGAGGCCACAGTGTGTCTGTGTCTGCTTAATGTCTCCACCAATCTAGCCTGGGCCCCAACACACACACACACACACATGTGCCTACCACGTGTGTGTGTGTGTGTGTGCAAGTCTGCCTTTGAACACACTTGCGTACAGTGTCATATCTGTTAATATGTGGCGTGTGTGTGTGTGTATCAGCATGACTCTGCATGCATGAATGTGTGTGTTTTTATGATTTGTTTTTTATTGTGTGTGTGTGTGTGTGTGTGTGTGTGTGTGTTCAGGCACCTTGTACAGCGCCGTTGTCTTGCTGGTTTCCATTAAGTTCAGGTTTATCCTCGGCTACAGCAGCGTCTGGTATGAAACACAAAGACAAGACAGAGTCTCAGTGGGTCGGCCAATAAAAACCAAACAGCACCTTGTAACTGTGTGCAGGTCAAAAACAAACTGGAGCTACAAAGAAAACAAAGCCTCAAACACAACCGTTCGTCCAGAGAATTACATTTTTGGATGTTATTTTGTTTTTTCTCTTGATGTTAATTGTCAAAGCTCTTCAACTGCTCTGTAAAAAAATGACTGATATTAGGGAAAACACACATTTGGCTGTTTCCTCACAACAACACACTCATTACTGTGCCAGAGAGTTGTTTCAGAGGTATGTTATTATTGTTAAATGATACTGCACCCAACATATTAACAAAAGTAACACTCATCCCCATAGGTTTGAACTGTGGCTTTAAAATGTTTGTATTTTTGTAGATGATTATTTTGATCATGGCTTAATCTAAAATGTCACAAAAATGGCAAAAAACATTTCCACAATTCCCCACAGCCCAAGGTGACGTCTTCAAATTGCTTGTTTTGTCCGAATCAACAGTCTAAAAACCCAAATATAGTCAACATAGAGGTGTAACTATTAGTCGATTAATAGTTTCAGTCATTTTTCAAGCAAAAATGTCAAACATTTGCTGCTTTTCTTTGTCATTTCTGACAGCAAATGAAGAGTCTTTGGGTTTGGGACTGTTGGTCGGACAAAAGAAGCAATTTGAAGGCATCGCTTTGGGCTCTGGGAAATTGTGATGAGCATTTTTCACCATGTTTTTGACATTTTATACACTAAACGATTAATCGTGAAAGTTATCGGCAGATTAAGCGATGATTACTTGCTGCCCTAATTCAATATACTATTATATAACATCAAATCCTCACATCTGAGAAGCTGGAACCCGCAAATATTTGCCTTTTTTTTGCTTGATAAACTAGTTAAACGACACACTTTCTGATAATCAATGAATCAGCTTATTACTAAACCTTTGGAATTACCCTTTACCTGCACATTCACTGCTTCTGGTAATTACACTAAATTTTATGGAAGGAAGAAAACAGCAGCAGCCTGTTTTAAGAGCTTCAGTCAACAACGGCTCATATACAACAAGTGGTAGTCGAGGAAAACACAAGGCCACAAACAGACCGAGGAAGAAAACTATCCAGAACAATTAAATCAAATACAGTAAGAAAGAATAAGATCAAGAAAAAGATAAGAAACATAATCAAACAAAGAACTGAAAGTCTGAGAAAAAAGTAAGACTAAGAAACAAAGAAATTAAAATAAGCTGAAACAATAAAAACAAGAAAGAAGTTAGGAAAACCAAGCAAGCAGTAAAAAAGATTTTAAGAAAACAGAGATAGAAGGCAGACACAAAACAAACCCTGAAATAAACCAACAAGCAGTCTACCATTCTTGATGTTGTTGTTGGCGGCGTGCAGCGGTTCAGGAGAGGACGAGGACGAGTGTTTGAGAGCGTCCTCCACTCTCTCCCTCCTCTTCGACTCAAACTCCAGCGCCTCCTGCAGCTTCCTCTTGGCCTTCTTCTCCTTCTTCAGACGCTTCTGGATGGAGGCTGAGGGAGAAAGACGAAGAAGAAATACGACCACATGAAGGTAAGTGACTCCTTCTGTGTGACGTAGCCTGGTACTCCAGGTACTTCTAATTTGGCTCCTACATTTCCCAGAGTGCCTTTCAACAACTACGTCGTCCCACATGTAGGTGGAGATAGCCAAAGCAATGGTACCGTTAGAGCAAAAATAATCTTCTTCCTTGAGTTCCAACCTTTTCTATTGGAGTTATTGCTATGGAGTCACAGGAGTGCCATTTTCATTTATTTTCACATTTATTTGTTGTTTTCCCTTCAAGTAAAAGCAAAAGCATTAGGGAAAAGAATAAGGAACAATAACGGGATACAAATAAATAAAAAATATACAGAAAAAATCTTTTTGAAATATATAAATGTATACAGAAAAAAATTAACAACTAAATGAAAATGCTTATAATTATTTTTATATTTTGTTATTTGTCTTTTATATTTCCACATTTTTTAATGTACTTATTTATTCTTTTGTAATGGCACTCCTATGACTCCATAATTTTCCGCCCCTCTGGCAGTAAAACTATGCGTGTGTCCCTGGAGCATTGTTCAAAAAGCATGTAAAATGGTTGTTTTATGTGTCAAGTCAGACCTCTGCTCTGTAGTTCGGAGGTGAGCTGTCGTTCCAGACTCTCTCTCATCTCTCTTTCCCTGTAGAGCTCCAGCTTCAGCTCTCTCTTCTCCGCCTGGATCTGTTTGTCCTGCACCCGGGCGTTCTCCACCGCCACCTTCAGCAGGCCCTGAGACGAGACAAGACGTTTGGCAGAAGTCCGGTTATAGAAAAATATCCTTAAAAAGACGTCGTCAACATTTACAGTTATTCACAGCTTTTACGAGCAAATCAGGGACTAAACATCTTGACGTCATCTATTTAAAGTTTCCGGTTGTAATATCTGAAAGAGGTTTACTGGAAGTAGCTGCACAGTTGTGATGTGTTTTTGTCCCATTGATTATTATGCCTATTTAGTAATATTACAAGTATAAAAGACACTATCAACTTGTTCATTATACTCAATGTCTGTAATTGTTTGGGATAATATCAAATCCTGAATGTTCTGATTTTGCACTTTATCATTTGCATTAATTAGTAATGTCATTTTTAATTCTGCTTGTCACAATTTTCCAACAGGGATCAATATTTCTGTCTTATACGTCGTCTAAGTGCCTTAATACGAGAGCGGGGCTGGACCTGTAATGAACCAACACACCTGTACTGCTCATATCACCAACATAATCACATTTAACCATGATCCGAATAAAGAGTGTCTTGTAATATAATATTGCTGCATTGTACTCTTTAAATAATTCGTATTGATAAAATGTTAACACTGTAATAAGCCATTGATACCCATCGAATCCTCTTCCTTTTCCAGACAACGATTAAAACAACAGTTTGGATCATACCTGTATGTTGGTGAGCAGGGTCTCCACTGACGACAGGCCGTCAGCGAATAGGAACGGAGCAGGGAAGCCAGGGGGCAGGGCTTGACCCAGCGAAGACTCTTCTGTGAGGAACAATTGACAAAAGACAACTTTAAATACTCAAAAGTCCTCAGCCTCTTCTTTTTTAAATCTGAGGGGTTTTTAAAGCAGTCTTAGTATTTTGGTTTACCTTGTTTTGTTTTTATTTGTTAAATCTGGTTTCTCGTTAGAATTTTTTTCTTATTTTAGTGAGAAAATGACGATATGACATTTTCTCATTACAGATACCAAATTATTCCGCGTTAACGAGAAACTTTTCTTGTTATAACTTATTAAAATGATTACTACTTCAAACAAACAAGAAAGGATTTGTAAAACCTGCCTTCAAAGCTTAAAAAACATTCAGCTGCAGGTAACGAAGTGCATCAAAGGTTAGCTTAGCTTAGCATTAAAATGCACCTAATTAGCTGTTTCCAGTCTTTATGCAGAGCTCGTACAAAGTCTTGAAAGTTTGGCAAATGCTTATTTTTTCAAGGTTAGGAATATGCTTGAATTTAAATATAGTCATTTAAAAATGCTTGATTTTCAACATAATCTGGTGTTTCATCATCGACACAACCACTCATGTGAACCAAAAATCTTTTAATATTTGAAATGAAACGATCCTGTCGTGGTATTTGTTTATTGTCTTCTGGAATTTATAGTAACAATTTAGATGTAAAGGGTGCGAGAGTCTGGGAATTTTTGGTTTAAGGACCTTGAAAGTGCTTGAATTTTACTCGTACGAACCCTTATTATGCTAAGCTAAGCTAATCACATGAGAGTGGTATCAATCTTCTCATCTAACTCTCAGCAAGTAAGCGAATAAATGTATTTTCCAAAATGTCAGACTTTAATAGTCAATGTGCTACTTTAAAAAGGGTTAAAGTCCATAAATACGAGTGTCTTTAAAAAAAAATAAAAGTTTTTTTGGAGATGGCAGGTTTCCGTCAGCGATGCGTCGTCACGAGCTTCGAGTGAAGTTTATGAAATGTTGATGTTTACTAAGGTATAAAAGGCAACGAAGCAGCATCAGAGAAATCAATTACGCCACACACACACACACACACACACACACAGAGAGGTCGTTAGTATTCAGACAATCATGTGTGGTACTAATTGGCAAGGATTAAAGACATCCTTGGTGTGTGTGTGTGTGTGTGTGCGTCACAGTGTCTGATCAGCCCTTAATGCCTAACACACTGACAACTGGGTTAACTCTGCTGTGAAATTAACGCTGATTAAGATGCACTCTAACTCACACACACACACACACACACACACACACCATCTCTATCCCCTATCTGCCACTTCATCCATACAACCCTTTACACTCTACCTTTCCTCTTTTTCGCTCTCATATCTTTCTTCATCACCTTTTCTCCACTTCTCTACACTTGTTTTTCCCTCATCTTCATCTTTCAAACCTTCTTCTCGCTCCGTTACTCATTCTCATGTTTCTTCTCTTTCACAATTTCAACATGTCCTTTTCCTTCTTTGTCCACCTTTTTACCTTTCTCCTCTTGTCTTAATCGTTACTTACTTCCTTTCCTTAATTTTTCCTAAAAAGTTCTTTCTATGCTTTAGCTTCTGTCCACTCTTTCAACCTCTCACCATCCCTCTCTCTTTCCCCTGTGCGTGTTGACAAAGCTTTTCAGACATTTCATCTCATCATCTTTGGCCAAAAAAATAATAATAAAGTGTTAAGAGAATGAGGGGAGGAGGAGGAGGAGGAGGAGGAGGAGAAAGAGCGGTGGATGAGGAGGGGATGAAAGAAAGGTGAGCACAGTAAAGGACAAATGGTTGAAGATGACGGAGAGAACATGAGGGGAAAAACTGGGATAAAATAAAAATGGAAGAGGAGGAGGAGAAGAGTAAGGAGAGGAGGGGGAGTGTTTAAAAGGATTAAAAAAGAAAGAGGCATTTGGATAAAAAGAGGAGAGGAGAGGACAGGATTACAGAAATGAGGGAAGGGAGGAGTAGAGAGTGAAAACAGGAAGAACGAACACGGGTTTTGGTGTCGCTGTAATGTTTCATTGTAGCTCAATCAAGTGCTTTTATTTAGAAAAAGGAGCAGTAACTTTGACAGTTGCAGTCACAACCTGGTCAGACTTTTTGGGACAATTCATCATTTTCATTTCAATTTTCATCATCAATTTTATGAGTCAGTTACAGAATTAAAAAAATATATATATCTGGATGGAGTTCAAGCCAATCACCTAAAAGTGAACCTCAGTATTTGATGAACTTTGTTTGCTTCCAAAGTGTGATTTCAGCACTAACGGGGGCATCGACACAATCTGGAGACCGTCGGCCGCTTAAAGAAAACAACAAGCAGAAACCGACCGAGGATATGACACCCAGGAAGGTCATCTTCCATCACAGACACGGGTTTACTTTATTATGTCATTCTGCTACAGTAATTGCTCCAATATACCTTCCAGATGGAGGGAGGCCACACAGAACATTTCGTTGCCTGTTATTTTCCCCTGAGATGGGCGGTAAGCACTTTCTCTGTCTGAGTGGCTTTTAAAAGTTTCCTAGTGATCAACACGACTTAAATACCTGCATGTTTTTACTGAGCAGCCCACAACTGTCTAACGTTTTACTGTATCTTTGAAATTCTGAGGTCTTCAAAACATCTCAACCCAAAACAGGCCAGACCTCCTCAGCTCTGGGTCCAACTTTTTCCATTTTTGTCTCTTAACGTCCGACTGTCAGAAGCCTCCTGATAAGTTCACACAGCTTACTTTAACATTTCTAACAAGTTGGGAACACACGTCCACATTTATGAGGTCATGTGACCTGACGCTGCCACAGATAACGGATTTAAAAGAGCATCTTTGGCGCACAGCGTTCATCTTCAGCTAGCTTGTTGTTTCTATCATTAAATATTTCAGGAGCACTGATGCTTAACTTATCGTTATGAAGTAAGAAAAGATCACGACACCAGCAGATTTTTTGCTTTGTTGGTCTGGAAGATAATTCATAAACTTTATAACTTTTCCCCAATCAGGTTGTTACACAGTCCTGTTTATATCTGATTTATTGAAACTCATACCAGATGTGATGGAAAATGAGCCTTCCCTCACAAAACTTTCTGATCCTCAGTAAAAGTACCTGATTAGCACCGTTTAGCTGTTGATGTTTAGCTTATGTTGTTAAACGGGTCAAATATTTGCTAAAATGCAGTCACACGGTGATCACAAGCCGCAGATGTCAACGCACACAACTCAACACATTCCCACTCTCGGCAGAGACAGGAAGTTAAAACACAAAATAGTGCAGCGGATCACTTCCTTGTTGCTGCTAACTGGTCGTTCCGTTGCGCTGCCGCAGCGCCATCTAGTGGCGGTTGCCAAAGCAGCACAGTTTCGTCTCTTTGCTTCTATACTCTTTGACACGGATAAAAATATTGATTATAAAAGGAAGCATCATTTCTGCTGCTCCTGCTGATGTCTGCAGTGGAGTATGAATGGAGTGGAGGAGGAGGAGGAGAAGGTGGTGGAGGAGGAGGAGGTGGTGGTGGAGGAGGAGGTGGTGGTGGTGGAGGAGGAGGTGGTGGTGGTGGTGGTGGAGGAGGAGAGAAAAGAAATCAGATGAGAACAGAACGTGTTATAAGAACGGAAAATACCGAGAGGGAAAAGAGAGTGTGATGGAGGGAGGAGAGGCCCCACATGCTTTTAGTGTGCGACCTCTTGACCCCTTTTAGCCATGCCTCCTTCACTTAGCCTCCCTCGCTCCCTCCCCTCCCCTCCCCCTCCATCTATCTATCTCTCCCCCCTCATTCCTGTGATTGATGGCTCAGAGACAGGTGATCAATAGGGGGGGCAGAACATCCTGACGCTTCTGTTTCTCTGTTTGTGTGTGTGTCTGTGTATTTGTCTCTTAATGTGTTTTTCAGTCACTGTGTGTGTGTGTGTGTGTGTACATACAGTAGATGAGGAAAGCCCCCTAAGTGAGGACAATTTGTCAGTTGTCAAAATGAAATGGGTGAGGGTTTAGATTAAGGTGGTGGTAATGGAATATCCTCACTTATATAAGTGTGTGTGAGAGTGTGTGTGTGTCTTCTGTTGTGTTCACGTGTCTGTGCATTTATGAGAAAAACTTTCTGTGTGTGTGTGTGTGTGTGTGTGTGTGTGTGGTCCAACCTTTGTCCTTTGTTATTTTCTTGATGGGTGCTGCAGGGTTCGGCAGTGCAACATCTGCATCAGCTGACACCAATCCTGTTGAGAGAAAACACGGAGTTTGAGAGTGTGTGTGTGTGTGTGTGCGCGTGTGTGTAAGCACATCTGCTGCAGATGCATGTGTGAGTACGGTATCAGAGACTTTGTGTACAGTATGTTTGTATCTGTCTGTGCACTTTAAATGTGTGTACTTATACACTGTACGTTATATACAGAAGTATTTGCACGTGTATGTATGTAAGAAAGTATTTATATGCGTTTAATGAATCTAGATAGCCGTCTGCATGTAAAGTAAGTGCACTGATGTGTGTCTGATAGGTGTGTGTATGCAGGACAGTGTCTACAGAATGTGTAGCAGGGCTGCAACTAACTATTATTTTCCTAATTGATGAATCTGTCCATTATTTTCTCAATCAAAGTCTTCAAAAGCTGTCGAGTGTTTTGTCCGACCAACAGTCGGAAAGTCAAACACATTCAGTTTACTATCATAGGAGACTTAAGGAAACCAGAAAATAAACAGAATTTAAGAAGCTGAAACCTTTAGAAATATTTACCATTTTTGCTTGAAAACTGACTCAAAGGATGAATCAGTTATTAAAACAGTTGCTCTTTCGATCGACTAATCGTTGCAGCTCTAATCTACAGCACATTTGTGTTTCCCATTCTCGTCATATTGGTCTGCGCATGTGTATGTAGTTTGGTGTGTGTGTGTGTGTGTGTGTGTGTGTACCCAGTCTTTCGGGCGAGCTGGAGGCCGAGCTGCTGGGCTGCGACTGCAGAGGAGTGTTGGTCTCATCAACAGATGGAGAGAGAGAGGGACTGTCACACACTCTCTCCTGGAGAGAGAGAGAGAGAGAGGAGTAAGTAATGTGTAGCCAAGTGTAGAGAGGTCCTACTATGGTTACTATGGGATACCAGAGACTGCCGCTGATTAAAGACAAGACACGGCCATGTTGGAGATGTAGCATAAAAATAAACACTTCTTATTTTGCCCACCACGACCAGGGAACAAGGCAGATTTGCAGCTATGAGTTCTTTAACTTCTTTAAAGTTTGGAAAATGCTTAATTTTAACCGTTATGTTTTCAAGGTTAGAAAAATGCTTGAATTCGAATAATCTGGTGTTTCATCATCAACACAATCAAACGATCCCGTCGTCATATTTGTTTGTTGTCTCCTGGCATTTACAGTAACAATTTAGATGTGATGAAAAAGGCTTCGAGAGTCTGGAAATGTTTGGGTTGGGTACCTTGAAAGTGCTTGAATTATACTCTTAAAAAAGCTGTACGAACCCTGGATTTCAGAAACGCCAAATACGTGTGTCATATTTGAAATATTGCTGCAGTAAGGAAGTGTTATACTGCAATATCCTCTTTTTCCTTGATAAACACGCGTCTCGTCATCAAATGCAAATCAGGGAAACCTCCATGAGGCTTAAATAAAGGTTTGAATGAATGATAAACTGGAAAAAACCCAATCCAAAAATTGGGAACTCATTCATTCTTTAATTTGTCACCAGTCCTCCTTGAAGAAGGTATATTTGGAAAAGTGAAGCAAAAGTTCTTTATTGTGTTTTACCTTGATGACAGGCGCGCGGTGTACGTGAGTGTGTATCTGCTGGGCGGCGGCGGCCATGTTGGCGATGGTGTTGAGGTGGTTCATCTGTGACATCGCCATGGCTACAGATGCAGGCGGCAGCCCCATGGGCAGCAGAGGGTGGGGCATCATCATGAAGGGCAGGTCCAACCCTGAGGGAGAGGAGCGAGGGGGTGAGGAAGGTCAGTTTGTTTTACAGTGTAGTTAGTATTCTATAACAGACACATGGTGGGCTTTTAATGGTAACTGTTTGACTAAATACTTTATTTTTAAACTTACTTATGTTGAGGTAATGAAAGTTTAAGGAATGAATGAATGAATAAAGGATTCAGAAGCATCTACATACATAACGCTGTAGTTGAAATAAATAAATTAAACGTACAAAAAAATGTTGTGGAACAATTGCAAATAAAAATCAAAACTGAAAATAGTTCAAATAATAGATTGTTTTTGTTGCCTGGCAGGGTTAGGTGTCGTCAATAGCCAAGTTTCCATCCAAATGTGGCGCAAATTTAAATCAAATTCTCAGAAAATCGGCTGAAGAAAATGTTTCTGATCGTGCTCCTTTTCAAGATTACATTAATGTAAAAGAAGTTGTGACATACATAAACAGATTGTCCACCGGTGAAGCAAAACCACGTGTGTAACTGATGCAGATCATTTGACATTTATGCAAATAACCAGTGTAATATTTTACCAAACATATGAAAGTTAACACACTTTGCAGCTGCACTTTTGGAAAAGTGTTCGTCAGCTTATGTCACCATTTTTTCCTTCACAAAATTGCCAAACTGATCTTGTTTTTAGCAAAATTGTAACACTGGCGTCCACATGTTGTTATTTAATACGTTCCAGCTGTTATATTATTGTTTTATTGTTTGTTTTCAATACATGTTTCCTGGTGAAATACAAGTAAAACGAGTCATTGATCTTAATTCCAGATTATCCACCTTGACTTTGTTCAGGTTTCATCATCTTTTTATCTGTTTTATCCTTTTTACATTTTCCTTTTTGATAAACGGTGAAATGAAGCCTCTGTGAGAGTAAGACAGCAGAGAGAGAGAGAGACAGAGACGGGATGGCGTCTGTGAACTTGTGTTGAACCTAACCTTGAGGAAAGAGAGGGAGAGAGGTGTCATGTCAGTGTCAAATGTCTCGCTAATAAAAGTTGACAAAGCCGGCGAGGAGGGAGAGAAAGAAAGGGAGAGGAGAAAATATGGAGGTCAAAGGGTTAAAGGGTGATGAGGCGAAAGAAAGAGGTCAACGCTTCATTTTTACCTCTTTTCATTCATAGTTTCTATCTTTCTCTGTCTTTTTTCTCTCCATCTTTCCTTTTCTGTATCCCTCCATTTTCTAGCTAATCTTCATCTTTCCTCTCTCCCACCATTTTATCTTCCTCTTCCTTCATCCACCTCTCACTTTGTCTTCTTTTCCCTCCTCCTCCTCCTCTCTTTTTCACATGCACCAACCAGCAACACTGCATTTGTGAGGACGTTCCATTAACTCTGATTCATCCTTTAACCCTGAACTTGCTAAAAGCATAACCTTGACCTTTGACCTCTGACCCCCCCTGGCCTTAAAATAGCCCCCCCATTTTCAAAAAGGCAAGCTCCCTGAAGACGTACGCTCTTGAGGTGTCGCGCCTCAGCTGTCGAACACACACACAAAAACATTGCGGCGGCTGCTTTCATTCCAATGAAACAATAACACTGATTGCTGTTGTCGTGACGACTGAAGTGATAGAATAATCAATGTGAGTGTTTGTCGCCTCACGCTGCCCAGTGTGTGTGTGTGTGTGTAAACACATCTACAACAAGAAAAAGAGCGAGTAAGAGTGTTTCTGTGTGTGTGTGTGTGTGTGTGTGTGTGTGTGTGTGTGTGTGTGTGTGTGTGTGTGCGGTGTTGATAAATTGAGTCATTTATTAGAGTGTGTGCTGATTAATCCAGGCAGAGTGTTAATACAGGAGATGGGAACAGATTAAATGGCGTACATTAACAAATATTGCCACCCCTTTAAACACACACACACCCTGAATGTGTGTGTGTGTGTGTGTGTGTGTGTGTCTGTTTGGATATATATCTATCATTATAAATGTGTGTGTGTGTGTGTGTGTGTGTGTGTGTGTGTGTGTGTGTGTGTGTGTGTGTGTACTCACTGTTAGCCAGTAGCTGTTGTTGCTGCTGGAGTTGTTGTTGATTGACAGCTCCAATGGCCGGCCCCCTCCCTCCACCTCCTCCTGCTGCGCCTCCTCCTCCTCCACCCGCTGCCCCTACTGGTGCTCCTCCACCTCCTGGTCCTCCGCTGTGGGCTCCAGCAGGGGGGCTGGTCAGACGCTCCTTATCCCAAGAACACTCACTCCCTCCTGGGCAGAGACAGACACACGGAGAGGCTTGGAGTTCTTCTTCTCTTGTCACATTATACAGTTCACATGGAGTATGTAAGTGATAGTGCACTACACCCTCCTTAGTTACTGTTGCTACACCTGTCAAGCTTTCCGTTAGCGCAGCTGCAGTTTACAGTCATAACGGTGGCAGATTTAGTCATTTTTGAAACAATGGCTCCTTTTGTTTCAGTCAGAGGCGACCGTCGTTTTTACCAGGTGAAGTGACGACGCTGGCATGTTTTATCAAGCCACTCACTGGTTTTGATACATCTAGTAGCATCCAGAAGCGTTTGATAAAGTAACCTCTCACCCCACTAAATAATGTAGGCTAGTTAGCCAATGACATGCTGCTTGGCTTTACGCTACGTTAGCGCTACTATTGTGGGTAGCTTGCCGGACACGCTAACCTGTCGGGACACATGAACACACCGTTAGCTCTGACATGATTAATTAAGTTTGTTTATGGTCAGTTCAGTCCGAGGTTACAGGTGAAGCGTTTTGTTGAAGTACTGTTGCTATGGTTACCTGTACCTGTCACACAGGTTTAGAACAGAACGGTTGAAATCAGAAAGAAAGAAAAAGAAGTGTCGGTTTAATGTTGAGTTTCAGTGATCGGTGAGGATTTTGGGAAACAATCACTTTCTCTCTTCACACCTTCGTTCCTGTACTCCTCGTCTTCCTCTCTCTCTGTCTGTGTAACGCTGCCTCTCTCGCCCGCCACATCTCTCTCTCTGCTCCCCTGTTCCCTCTCTCATCCATCTTCATCTCCCTCCATTAGTTTGAATTAGCAACTGTCTCTCTCTATTATTGCCTACTGAATTCCCTGCGCTGTGTGTGTGTGTGTGTGTGTGTGTGGATGACAGCTGGGCCTCATCCCCTCTGCCATTTACACCAGGGAAGAAAAGAAGTATAAACAGATGGGCAGATGTTCACATAACACACACACACACACACACACACACACACTTCTCAATTTTTCCTTGGCCTTGTCCTCTCCTCCTCTGCCTCCCCCTCCTCCCTCACTTTCTTTTCTCTTTCTCTTTATTTTCTTTGGATTTTCTTCCGTCTCTCCATCTTCTCACCTCTGCCTTCTCTGCTCTCTCACAACTTTAATTCAGTTTAATTCAAATGTACTTGCTAAAAATGCGTCTTTACTCTTTCCATCTTGGTACCCACCCTTGGTATCTGTCCTTGCCCACATGTTAGCAGATACAACCTAAAGTTCATATAGATGATGGCCAAACACTAACGCAGCTATTTGGATATTTACACCCAGCGTGAGCGTCGTCCGCGGGTCGTTATTGACAGCCGCGGTTGTCTATTACCTAATCCTAAGGCTTTCTAACACGTGGTTAACGTTTGGTTAGGTTTAGGCGCTTCTCAGGGCTAACTTCTCCCATGTGCAGCGTCAACAGAGGGCGGTTAAGGACAGTCAGGGGTGTTTTTTGACAACAGGGCTGCTCCACCCTGGGTGCAAATAGCTTCTGTCTCATTTTTATTTTATATATTTATTTTATTCATATTTAAACTCCCAAAATAATTCAGATTACGGCAAACTAGCGTCTTTCCCCCTGTCTGTGACTCGTACCACTCGGGAACTTTTGTTCGTACCGAAGAGAAAATTCAAAATACAAGAATATTGATAAATGTGACCAGATCTGTTCGTACAAGTGGTTCTCGTATGGAGGCCCAATGTGTACGTCTTTTTCCTACCACCTATTGTTATCTTCTTCCTGCTACAATCATATTTCACTCTCTTTTCCCACTTGCACTTTTGTCTTCTTCCCCTCTTCCTCTGCCTTTGTGTCTAGACTCACTGACAAAAACAAAAGCTATGGTTTCCATTGAGCTCTGTCCCTCTCACTGTTTTTCTCATTTCTATGATGAAAAAACTAAACAGATACAACTGTCACTGCGAGCAGGACAAGCCCGAGCGATCGACTTTCACCCATCAAACACCAAAACATCTTTTCTTTTTTTCCCTCTCGCCCTAAATATCCCTTTCTCTCATTATGAGTCCCATTTCTCCCCCTCTGTCCTCCCTCGCTTTACTTTCTTTTTCATTCGTACACTTCGTTCTTCTGCTCTATTGTCCGCCAGAGTTTCCCAGGCCGGTGTGAGTGTCTCTTACAAAGAAAATAAGGTCGGACAATGAAAGGAAGGCTTTCCACGCACTCGCAAAACAAAACACAACAAAAACACTCTGAATGAAATAAAAGGAGGAGGAAGAAGAAGAAGAGGAGCAGGGGGGAATAAATAAAAAACGACAGGGCGAAAAAGAGAATAAAACAAGAGAATAGAGGAAGTGTAACTCTATCAGCATATTTGCCAGGTCAGCTGAAGAAAAGGAAGAAATGGAAGAAGGAGAAAGGAAAATAGAAACACGGGAGTCTGGGTGGAAACGGCTCTCTCCCTCTTTTCTTTTCTCTTTGCTTTTTGTTTTCTGTCTTTTTAATAATTCAGAGAAGCAAACACAGCAGAGATGGAGCGGCCCGGAAAGTGCGTGTTAAGTCTTTGTTTTTATACATGTCACTTAGTGCTTTAGTACCGTTTCCTGATAGATACTTTTAGACTGAACATTACAATCAGACAGCCATCAGCCTCCAGGATAACGGCTGCAAGCATCCACATGTGTGTTCTTTATTATCATTATTATTATTATTTTCTTTTCTTAGTATCTACTCCCGCATAAGCTCTTCTAAATCTCATGTGCAGCATATGTAGGACATTACTGCATGCATTTAACTTCATGATTAACTTCAGTTGCACTTTAACAATACACATTTTAAAAGCATTCATGATTTGTTTAGGAAGTTTAGGACTCAGGACTTTAAGTGCAGTTTTGAGGTACTTGAGTATTTCCATGTTATGCTACTTTATACTTCTACTTCACTACATTTCAGAGAAATATTATACTTTTATTACACAATGAATAATGTTTATTGGACAGGAAATCTGGAAATGTGTCATAATTTCTCTCTTTAAGCATAAAACTTTTAAGAGTCAAACATCTTAGTTTCTGTCTTCTGCCACTGTCTCTCCTGTCCGTTCTCATACCTCCACCTTTCTCCTCTCTCCTGAGGGTCCACTAACGGTATTTCTTGTTTCCTTCACATAAAAACAAACTGCAAAACTCATCAACAGCTGCCGGGGAGGAGAGCAGCAAGGAAACCAAAGACAGAAGAGAAAGTATTCTTTAGTATTGAAAGTGGACCCGAGCTCGTGTCACAGATCGCCTCTTCACTCAGATCATTTACAGCGACTGCAAACATATGGACACATGACAGAGACCTCCATTACACGACTGTGTGTGTGTGTGTGTGTGTGTGTGTGTTATGTAAGTGCTGGCTGGTCGGGTTTCAATACTATTCAATGTCTTCTCGTCTCTTCTTCTTTGTCATTTGCGGCCCTTTTTTTTTTTGTTTGTTTCCTCGCTTCACATTTCTCTCTTCAGCTCTCATTTCTTATTAGTTCTGTTCATTTTAAATGCTCTAACATTTATCTAACACTACATTCGAGCTGATGCAGTATCTGAGCACACTAAAGGAAACTTGGCACTTGTATTTATACAAATGACCAGAGGTGGGACTGAGTCCTCAAGTCTTTGCAGTCATGTCCCGAGTCAAGTCAAGTACTTAATGTCAGTTTTTGTGTGTTTATACGCGTGTGTGTGTGTGTGTGTGCGTTACCTGTGTTGGAGTGCAGGTCGTCGTTGTCCGACTCGTTGCCGTTCTGGAGGCTCATCATCATCTTCATCTTCTGCAGCTTCTGAAGCTCAGCCATGGCTGCCGCTGTCAGGCCTGTGGCACACACACACACACACACACACACACACACACACACACACATTACTGTTACCTTCATCATCAGTATGACAAACATCTGTAGCAGCAGATTATCGACCTATTGGAACAATCATCTGCCCTAAAATCCATCAACGGTATTTCTCACAACTAAACCGTCACAGCTTTTGCGATAACTCCTCCTCGGCCCTCTCAGGTGCTGACTGCCTTTACCCATGATGCTTTGCAGCGAGATGCGACATGCACGCCGACGCTCGCGCCCGGCTGTCAGCGTCAACATTATCTTTTCAGTTTGAGCGTTTTGTTGAAGTGTTTCAGGGTGTGAGTGCCGTTTCAGACGCCTCGGGGCCGATGTAAATTCACTGATACACACATGCAGACAAAAAAAAAAACACACACACACAGATAACACCCCCCCCCACTGCTGCACACACACACACACACACTCTTTTGTATGGACTAAGATCCCTGGCTCTGTGCAGTGACCTGGAACTGACTTCTATACACAACAACCAGCAGAGTGAGAGCGATGACCCTATGTGTGTGTGTCTGTGTGTGTGTGTGTGTGTGTGTGTGTGTGTGTGTGTGTGTGTGTGAGTGAATGTGCTTTGTGTAAATACACTATTATGTTTGTAAGTGTGCACGTGAGCTTTTGCGTGTATGTACAGTTTGCTTTCATGTATAAATGTGTGTGTGTGGGAATGCATGCATGCTTATCTGTGCATACTTGTATCCGTGTGTGTGTGTGTGTGTGTGTGTGTGTGTGTGTGTGTAGGTCAGTTGGTTTTGCCCCGGTCACGGTTGACGGCCTTGGAGGAATGTCCATTACACACACAGTACAGTTGTCTGCAAGCTATAAAGAAAACAAGATAGAGGGAGGAGGAAAAAAGGAGTAGAGGGAGGAGGAGGAGGAGGAGTTGTTTGAAATTTAATTTAAAGCAAGATGGAGGGATGGATGGATGAGGGAGGAGGTGTGGGAGAGAGAAAGAGGTGCTGTGTGCAGGTTAAACTCAACTGGAGTTCCTTAATTAACTACAGTTACTGAGTTTTTAGTTTAGTTTTTCTAATTAAAGTCATAAAATTTCATGTCATTTGTCTTTTTTTGTGGGAAAAAGGAAAAACACTGGCAGCTACGTTACTTGATGTTACTGTAGTCTGACTTCATTTCAGATTAACTTGTTATATTGTTTGATTGTGCTGTGTACAGACCTGCTTTATTCCGCTCCTCATTTCCTTTACATTTCACAGTGTAACAGGTGTGTTTTGTTCATAATTTGATGCCTCCATGAATTAAATGGACGAATGGAGGATCAGTTAAGGAAGGAAAGTTGCAGTTTGTTTCATTTGTTGAAGACAGGATGCTACTGCATGTGTGTTGGTTAGATTTTGTGTTCACATTGAAATCGTAGTGAATATAGAATGTTTTTTTAACAGGTTTTAGTTGTGTTGGGACCTTGGCTGTGAATTAGCTGATGAGCTAACCCCGGGACATTTACACTGATGTTTTTAAAATGTCGATTTAATGTTTATTATCCTCATAGTGCAGGACGAGATGAAGTGAAAGTGTCCATTTCATGGTCTCTTTAAAAGGGACTATAATCAATATTTTGACTTTAACAATGCATCACATGACTACTTGTAAGTGAAAGGTGTCTCTCGTAGTGAGATTACCACTCTGCCCCGCAAATTTTCCGTTTTGCTTCACTCTTGCCGCTGTCATGGTGTTGTTTTCAGCAAAAAAAAGCTCTAAAAACCCAAAAGTCAGCAGCAGACAGACACAGTTAGCGGCTAGCTGGAGAACATAGTGGAGCATTTAGCAGCTGAAGAGCCAGATATTTCCCTCAGGCGTTGTTGGAGACCAAAAACACGTCAGAATAAACTCCTAATCAATGCTAATGTTTCTCCATAGTCGCTGGATGTGTAACTAAATAAGTTTGTCGTATCAACTTAAAAGGTGATGATATGTCAGTGTTCACAGCTTGTTTCCACTGCGTCAGTTTAATGAAGAAAATACAATCAGTGCATATTTAAATGTGCGTACCTTATGACATTATAAACATATGTATGTATTTTATGACTTTCTACGTTATAACTTTTATTTATTAGTTAGTTATTCAAAAAGAAATGCCACCTGACAACGGATCTTAATCTTTTCCTGAATCCACCAGTAAGTGATTTATCATATCAGTCTGTTTCACAAGTGCACCTAAAGAGGAAAAGCTACTGAGTAAAAGAAAGGGAAAGAGAGAGACAGAAAGAAAGAAATGGACCTCCTTTCTTTCTTTCAAAGAGCCTGAGGCAGAGTGACCAGACGTATTGTCTGCTGTCCTGCTGGGAGGAGGGAGGAGGAGGAGGAGAGAAATGGAGAAACATGATGGAGGAAAAGGAGGCCAAAAATGGAGAGAGGAGGAGTAGAGGACCATAAGGAGCTGCTGCTCACAAGCACAAAATGAAGGTTATAAGCAAATAGTATCAACTGGATGTAAATAATAAAAAAAGGACATTTTTCAGATGCGTTCTCTGATTTTACTGCTGTGATAAACAACAACTTTAAATGCATTAACTCTGTCTCCCACGACAACAGAAGACGTAAAAATGCTCATGAAAAACTGATTAAAAGGTGAAGAGGATGGAGAAGAAAAACAAAGGCTGAAAGGAGAAAAAACAAGAAGTAGGATTGATGTGAAAGGAAGCAGAAAGAGGGAAAAAAGATGGAGACAAGAGGATATAAAGATGGAAAGGCGGGAGAGGAAGCGAGGGAGAGGCATGGAGATGGAAAACCAGTCAGAAAGAAGAATGAGTGACATGAAGAAGTGGGATGGATGAAGACGAAGAGGTCAAACACATAAGAAAAGAGAAACAAGGAGGAAAACGTCAGGTGCTGTTGTGTGAGAAAACGAGGGGAAGCAAGAAAGTCACATTAAATTAAAAGTGACTGAGGAAAACTTGACTTTTGAAAAAGCTAATCACAAAAAAAACGAGTTTATAACAGTTTAAATAAACATAATGTCTGTTCAAATGAAGATGCCTCATTTAAAAAGACTACAAGTCTACAGTCATGCTAGCAGCTCTGCGAGGCCGTATTCAGGCACAGCAATGCTTTGGGCTACATGCTAACATGCTCACAGTGACAATGTTTAGCAGGTCAGCAGTCATAAACCAAAGTATCGGACAAATTACAACTTCGACCTGATGATGGCGCGAGAGGAAAAGATGATGGATCACCAAAGTCGCTACAGTTCATCCTGAGGGGGACATGAATGTGCGTACCAAACTTTATGGCAATCCGTCCAGTAGCTGTCAAGATGTTTCACTCAAAACCTCAAAAGTGAACCTCGTGGTGGCGCTAGAAAAAACGTCAGGGCATTACCAAAGTCAGTAGGATGTATCCTCTCGGGATAACGAATGGCGGCATCAAATTTTGCGCCAAGAAATGTAGTAGATGTTGAGATATTTCAGTCTGGACCGACCGAAGAAACGCTGTCCAACAAAACCAGTAACGAGTAATTTATTACAGGCTGGGAGAAAAAAACAAGCTGTTTCTATTTTGTTAAAATGAAAATGTTTGCAAATAAAGTTCTTCAAATTTTAAGAATAAACACAAGAGAGAAAAGAGGGTGGGCATAAAAATGGAGTCTGTCTGCGGGGTCAGGACTGCATTCACACATTGATTACTGAGGAACACCTTCACACACACACACACACACACACACACACACACACACACACACACACAAAGATGCATATACAGATACAAGAAACAGCATTACACACACGCACACTCATATACACACAGTACATGGATTACACACACACACACACACACACACACACACACACACACACACTCGGACACAGAGTCAGAACGCCCGCTTCGCCTCAATGCAACCAGAAGACAATCAATATTGAGGCCACAGCCACAATACTGTTCTCCATCATGACTATCAAACGCACACACACACACACACACACACACACACACACACACACACAGTCTCTCTCTCTCTCTCTCAGATCGATGGCTGTCCTCTGTGTCCACGGTTACTGAGCATCGACCCCGTCGCTAATGGCGACCACGGAACCTTGGGAATTAGTGTGTGATTGATTGACAGACTGCTTCAAAGACACACGCATCATATACAACCCGTGTGTGTGTGTGTGTGTGTGTGTTTCAGCAGTCCCCTGTGGGTTGTCCATACGTTGTTTACTCATCTTTTTTCCCTCCATGTGCATCCTAATGCTTTCCGAAGGACGAAAGAGAGAGAAAGGAGAGGGAAAGATGAAGTTAAGGAGGGACAAACAGGATTATGACAGAACGGAAGTGAATCGTCAGCATAACGTGATAAACAAACATCGCCGGGGCTGAGAATTCGAGAGGACTTTTCCCACCAGCGCTTACATGATGGTGATGGTGACTTTGCTCTTCCTGGTTAAAAACGACACAAGGAGTTTGAGGGAAAAGGTGAGTAAAGATCGGTTCTATTAAAGACTTTTGTAAAAGGCACACAACTTTTCTGTCACTGAAAACTGCTCAAGGAAATCAGGTCAGCCGAGTCAGTGATCTCCTTCAAGTCCCTTCTTAAAACATTATATCATTAAACATTTTATCGGAGAGCCTTTCCTGATTTTACTAGAGTTTTAATTTTCTTGGAACTGTCTTTTAATTCCTTTAAAAATGTTTTTCTTTTCCTATTCTTGCCTTTTCCTACGCTGTACTGGTCTTATGACTTGTCTGTTTTATTTTGCAGTCTTTGTGAAGCACTTTAAAACGAGGATTTTGAAAAGTGTTTTACAAATAAACATTATTATTATTATATATAAAACTGGATCATCTCTATGGTCTTTTTTGTGCTATATAAGACAGAATTATTGGCCTTTTTATGGCGTCTGTTTTTGTATTTTTAATGATCGGAGCATTGTTTTTAGCCATGGTAGCGGCATGGATGTTGATGTCTGTTGGTTGGTTGGTCCACCACTTTAGTTCAGACTGAAACATCTCAGCACTTACTGGATGGACTGCCATGAAATTTGGTACATATATCCATGATGCTCGCAGGATAAATCCTAATGACTTTAAAGATTCTCTGACTTTTCCTCTAGCGCCACCAGCAGGTCAAAAATTCTACTTATCCGGTGAAATATCTCTACATCTACTAAATGGATTGGTACAAAGTTTGGTACAGACATTAAAGTTTTTGCCCAGAGGATGAATCCTAATGACTTGTGAAAAAACTAAGGAAGAAGAACCAGAAAGTTAAGATAAGCAGAGATAGAAACAATGCTGAACAGACAATAAGATATTTTCTTTTGTATAATTTTTAGTGTTAAAATCTCAAATCTGCCCTGAACTTGGCAAAAACAACCCCACACTGCCATTTTGGCCGTGCAGTTCTCTCGTGTAAAAGAGATCATGTTTCCCAAGAGACGTCCTTATTAAATAAGGTTTAAATAAAATATTAACATAGCGTCACCTACCTAAACGAGGAAACACAATCCCACCAACATGTTTGATTAAACGGTCAAATCAGAGCAAAGTACAGAGCAGAAACTCCACAGCAAAGGAGAAAATAAAAAAGGCCTTGTTGTCAATTATAACTTTGATTGTAAACCATTAAATGTGCCATGTTTTGTTGCTGATTGTCTGTGGAAATGTGGAAGTTTTGAATGCCGAAACGTTCGACTTCAGTAAACGTTTGGGAAACACTTGACAACAATTAAGCTTTTTGCAGGAAAGTAGGTTAAATGAAGATACGTTTCACTCTCTTGAAGCAAGTTCTTCATTTTGTACCGAAGAAAACGTCCTGTTCTCAACATAGCATCTCACATTTGTATGTCCAGAACTCTGTCCTACATAGTACAACAGTTCCACTAAGTCGTTAACGCCCCACCCATCTAAAAAACCATCTCCCACTACTGTAAGGCCTTTTTCAGTAAAAGCATCCACCACATGGCAGGCGATATTCTAAATGAGATCTGACAGTGTCCTTCCACAGCACAGGATGGTCTTTAATAGCTTTGAGTTGGCTGGTGGAGGCTATTGGGTGATCTTCAAGAGTCCTAAACCCCCTCTCCTGAGCTCGCGTGAAACCCACCCCATTTGGCCACGGTCGTAAATATTTAATCCACTGCACCTACATCTCTGACGAAGTGCTCTGAACGCGCTCTCAGAGACGGAGTGACACTTTGAATAAAACAAACAGGAAAACTGAGAAATTGCTCTTTGTGTTCTGAATTTAGAAACACACTGTTCTGGCCTTTATTTTGTTTTTCTGTTTTTTTCTTTCTTCCTGTGAGCACTCGGAGTGCCAATTTACAAATGCAGTCGATTGCTCTTGTGCTGAGTCAAATAGATTTCAGCTCTGCACTTGGGCACTTAGGTCGCCCATCTTTAGCTTTCACTGGAGGTCCAAGGTGCCCATTTGGAACCATTTTACAGCGGCCATCTTGTGTCATCTCTAATAGACACAGACACTGGCTTTAGAGTAATTGTTTTTGCCAAATCTTTGACTTTAAGATGTTTTTGAGTCTGTAAACAGGAACAGGAAGCATTGAGCACTGCGTTTAGTCATCGGACTCAATTAGAACTTTCCATTAAGTTTTTCAACATGCACTGGAAGAGCAACTGGGTTTGTAGGTCAATGACCTTAGTAAGAGAGTAAAACTCGTCCTGTTAGAGGTTGTTAATGGTTAGAGGTTCAGTTCAATTAAATTCAATGTTAAGAGGTTCTATTCCCTTTAAAAGGCAGTGATTATTGGTTGTTTCGTCTATTAAAGCCAATACTTTGGGGTTCTATTGCCTACTAAAGTCAAGGGGTTATGTGTTACCAGATCAAGTCAATGGTTTTGTGTTCTATTCCCTGATTAAATTCAATCATGAGACTCTGTTGCCTATTTTAAGTCCATGATTAGGGGTTCTATTTTAAAGTCAATAGATGAGAGGTTTCTAAATTCAATCATTAGGGGCTTGATTCCCTGTCAAAGTCAGTTTCGTTAAGGTACCATTGCCTAATAAAGTCATAGTCAAAGTTAATAGAAGTCAATAGTTAAAGGTTTTATCGCCTAATGAAGTCAAAAGGTATGTGTTCTATTGCCTGTTTAAAGTCAATAGCTTGGGGTTCTTTATGTCAATAGTCAATATAAAAAGTCAAAATACATAAATTATAAGTCAGCAGTTATGTGTTGCCTAATAAGGTCAATGATTGGGTGTTCTGTTCCCTGATTAAAGTCAATGGTTAGAGACTCTAGTCCCTGATTAAAGTCAATGTTTACCGGGTTTAAGTCAATAGTTAAGGTCAATGTTGTATATTGTAACTTGAAAAGTAAAAAACTGAAAAATCAAGGCATGAGGAGTTTGTTTTCAGAGTACTGTCTGTCTGTTTGGGGAAAAAAATAAGTCAATTATTCCATTATCTCTGAAACATGGTGGATTGAGAATGTGCAAAGGGTTTTTGTTTCTTTCCGTGAGAGATTTCGAACTATGAGTTGTGTTCTGATCGTCAACAAATCACCAGATTGGTGGACATGAAATTTTTAAGCAAAACAAACAACTCCTCACAGAATCAACAAGCCTCTTTTTATTAGCAGTAATTACTTGCAGGCTGGTAAAAACAAGCGGTTCAGAGTGTTTTATTGTAATGAAGTGTGCTGCAGGTTATTATAGTTTATAACCTCATTGATTTCGTTCTGGCAGAACTTCACACTTTTAGCCGTTTATGAGCACGGGATCATTCAATTAAACTGTAATATTCAAGAGTTATGTTGTTGTTTATTCAGTCCTCTTTTGTTTGTTGCTCACTGCTCAGTGTTGTGGTGTTTCACAGAGGATCAGCTGTCAATCAAATCGCGTGGGGGCGTCGATTGTTTTCTGTTGCTTTAGTTTGACATATCATTTCCTGTGTTTTTAGAGCGGCAGAAAATAATAAGAAACAAGCTTTTATTGCTCGTTTCAGAGCAGATTCTCACTCGGCTGTACAATTACTGGTGGTTTCCTCACCAGTGGGGGGCGCTAGCAGCCACGTAGCGTGCGTTTGGTCCTTGTATAGAAAAAGAAAAAAGCGGGGAAACGTGATGCAGGAGGTGGAAGAACAAAAAAAAAGAGAGAGGAGGAGGAGAGATGAAAAAGACTTAATGTCACTTTAGTCCTCTTCAGCCCTCCTCCCTCCCTCCCTCGCTCTCCTCTCGCTCTCCCACTCCTCCCCCTTCATCTCTCCCTCGATCTACCAACCCCCCCCCTCTCTCTGCAGGTGCACATAAGAGTCCTCAGATGAGTGTATTCTTTTCATGACAAGATTGAAAGCACTTCATCTGTAACCTACACACACAGTGTGTGTGTGTGTGTGTGTGTGTGTGTGTGTGCGCTCATGCGCCAGATGTGTTGATGTTTATGGTTGTCACTGCAAAAAAAAAATGTGTGTATTTGTGCAAGAAACGTGTTTATGTACTGTATGTGCGTGTGTGTTTATACATCTTTGTGTGTGTGTGTGTGTGTATGAAGACAAGGCGAACCATTGAGCTGGTTTTGAAGTGAATTAACAAGTCAAATGAGTGCCGCAGCACCCTGCATAGGTTACCACACACACACACACACACACACACACACACACTCCCACACTTATCATCACAGCTTCTTTGTTAAGGAAGATGAGGCCAATTAAACTGATATCACTCTCTTGTCGTTTATGCCTCCTCCCTCGTTTTCTCATCTTTCTCTGTTTCGCCCACTTTTTTGTCTGTTTCTTCTTCTTCGTCCATCATCTCTCTTTCTTTTCACCTCCTCTCCTTTCTTTCATCTAATTTCTTTCTTTACTTCTTCCTCCCATATCACCAAGTTCTCTTTGCAGCTTCCTTCCTCAAACTGTTTCCCTCTTCTTCCATCTTTCGCTCTTCCTATCTGTCTATCCACAATTCCTCCTCCTTCCCTCCCATACCACCATCTTCTCCTCACATCTTACCTCCTCCTTCCTTCTTTGTTTTAAGTTCTTCCTTCTTCCTTGTGTCTTTTCCTTCTTTTTCTTTATCATCCTGTCTTTTTTCAACCCCCTTTTCTCTTCTCTTTACTGCTAGTTCCTCCTCTTTCACTTTTTCTTCTTCCATCTCTTCCTTTTCTACATGTCTCCTTTCTCCCACCTGCCATCTTACCCACAACCTCTTAGTTTTCCCTCCTCCTGTCTCCTTCTTCCTCTCTCTGTGCACTGTCTCCTCGTCTCATTTCCTCTCTCCTGTCATCTGTTTATCCTTCCTTCCTCATCCTTTATTCTCTTCTTCACCATTTCCTCCAAACTCTCTCTCTCTCTCTCTCTCTCCCTCCTTCTCTCACTCTGTGTTTTCTAACAGTGTGATAAATGTCCATCTGTGATTGGCTGATGCCCCCCATCGCCGTGGCGCCCGCGAGGTCGTAAACAACAGCCCGTCTCCCCCGGCAACGTGGTGTCTCCATGGACGCAGGGCCGCTAAGACGACCAACTCTGCGTGTGTGTGTGACTGAGGCGGAATGCAACATCCGACGACTGCCAAGTGTGTGTGTCTGTGTTGTATATGTGTGTGTGTGTGTGTGTGTGCTAATGAGCGATCATAAGCGAGCAAATGTTTTCTCTGGGTTCCACTAATGTTCGACAAACACACACACATACATTTCTGCGCACGCACACACACACACACACACACACACACACACCTGATGTGTATGTGCAGTCAGTAATGTGTGTGTGTGTGTGTGTGTGTGTGTCATTAGTATGCCACAGTGAGCTGTGTCCATATGTCACTAAACACAACCATGTTTTATTTATCCTGGAGGTGGGGGGGAGAAGGAGGCCAACAGTCACTGTCAAGGGGACGGAGGGGGAGGAAGGATGGAGGGAGGAAAAAGAAAATTGGTAAAAAGATTTGAAGGAAAGAGCGAGGTGAGAAGGAGAAGTGAAGGTTGAGAGAGAAATCGGGGAGATGGAGGTGAGTTGAAGAATAAGAGGGAGGGAGGGAGGAAGAGGGTGAGATTGCAAGTGAGAAATGAAAGGATGAGAAGGATAGAAGGAGACCGAAAAACGGAAGAAGAAGAAAAAGAGGAGGAGGGATGAGAGGAAGAGGAGAGAGAGCAAGATGGCAGGTGTGAAGTTAGAAATGAAAGAGAAGGAGAGAAAAAAACATAAGGAGGAAGGATAGAAGGAGATAAGGGGGCATGAAAAGAATGGAGGGAGGACCAGAGCAGAAAAAAGTGAAAGCTTGAAAATTTAAAAAAGAGGGTGAAAGGAAACTAGGAGGAAGTGTGGAAGGTGAGAATGTGAGAAGGAAAGATGGAAGAAAGCAGAAAAGGAGGGCGAGAATGAAAGATACGAAGTAAGAGGGAGGAAAAAAATGAAGGAAGGACGAGAGAAAGAAAGTAGAAAAGGGAAAGAAAGGAGGGAAAGAAGGACGAGGGAAACAAAGGAGAGAAGAAGAGAAGGAAATAAAGGGATGAATGAAGACGGGAGAGAAAGGAGGAAAGAAAGAAGAGTAAAAGGCGAGATAGGAAAGGGAGGAAGTACTGACGCAGGAATGACAGAGCACAGAAAAGTGGGAGGAAGATGAGTCAAGGAAGGAAAGAAGGGAGAGAGTCAAAAGGAAGGCAGGTAGGAATGAGGTAAGGAAGGAGGGAAACAGAGGAAAGAAAGGAAGGTGGAAATTTAAAAAAGGAGGGGAGAAATAAAGGAATGAGTGAAGGAAGGAAGGAAACACTGAAGGAGGGATGACAGAGCGCAAAAAGAAGGGAGGTAGATGAGTTGAGAAAGAAGGAGGGAAGAAAAGAGGGAGATAGGGAGGAGGGAGGGATGGACAGATGGAGGAGTGGGACCCCAGAGACGTGTCATTCATCACACCACCATGCAGTCTGCACTCGTTCACCCTCTCTCTCTCTTTCTCTTTGTAGGTGTTTCTTCTTCTCCTCCTTCATTCATTCATTCATTTATTCTCTTGTATCCATCAGTCGCTGTCAGACCTCTCTATAATCTCTCTTTCCTTCCTTCCTCCACCCCGAAACAATCTGCCTTTTCTTTTCCTTCCCACCATCTTTTGCTCTGCGTCTCCCCGTCCTCCCTCCATTTCTCTTTGGCAGTCGTTTTTAGGTTTCATCATCTCCTCTGGCGACATCCCTCCTTTCTTCTCTCCATTTTTTCCCCTCTCTCTCTTTCTCTCACAACTTTTTCTCTCCATCTCCATCCATTTTCACTTTCAGTGCCGAAATGGGGAAAAAAAAAAATCTCTTTTTCTTCCATTTCTTTCACTTTATGGATCAAAGAGAAAAAGGTGTGGATGGAGGGATCGATAGAAAGGAGAGGATGAGGAGGAGGTTGTAAAGAAGGAGAGGAGGAGGAAGGGATGACAGAGAAGGGAGGAGGAGGTGGAAGCAAAGAAGAATGGATAGGAAGCAAGGCAAGGGAGGAGAGACGGAAGAATTAAGTGAAACTGGAAAAAGATGCAGCAGAGGGGGAAAAAGAGGGATGCAGAAACAGTGAGATGGAGGAAAGAGGGAGAGAAAACAACAAAAGGGAGGAGAGGAAACATTTGAGATTCAGAGGAAGAAGAAGAAGAAGAAAAGGAATCGGTGACAAGAAGAGAAAGGGAGATGAAAGGGCAACAGGAAAGAAGGTGTCCTAGTGGCCGACCGTGGTACTGCAAAAGAAAAAGCATTTTCCCCCCATAGACCTCTATTATAAAAGTCTGGTCTGAAATTTTGTACAGACATTCATTGTGCCCAGAAGATGAACCCTACTGACTCTGGTGCTCAACATCAGCATGTTACCATTGTGTTTGTGAGGCGTGACGTTATCATTTAGCTCAAAGCTACTGCTGTGCTATTAAATATATTAAACAACAAAGATTATGATCGTTGAATGGGTTTCCAGTGGATCCACTGGTCATATATACACATCATATATATTCACAAACACACTTGTGTCAGTGCACACACAGTCATGTACGACACACACATATTTTTTACCTATTGTAGCTGTCCAGTGAAAACCTTGTATCTCCAAATTTGGCTATTTTGAATCTTTCAAATAAACTGATCAATTAATTGTTCTTATATGGGTTCATGCCATTCAAAAACACACTGATTTACCTGAGAAAGGTGCTGTCACAAAGCTAAGGAAAAGGGATCTTATTTTCTTGAGTTGACATTTTGGAGATGCATGGTTTCCACAGGACAGCGACGCCATGTAACAATGTCTAGCTGTAATGCCCCAGTTAAATAAAGAGAGAGAACAAAAAGGAGGAAGAAAGGGTAGAAAAGAGAAACTCTCTCTCTCTCTCTGTTTCTTACCGGTGTGTGACAGCAGGTTGGGGGACAGCAGGCCGGGGAGGCCCGGGTGCAGCAGCCTGGGGCTTTCCTGGATCCCTGCACCAGAACAGCGCTTCGGAGGACGGCCCGGACGAGAGCTGGAGGGGGAGAGAGAGAGAGAGAGAGAGATTAATTACTACGACACAGAAATAGATTCAGAGCGCCGAGTTCAGAGAAGAGAAGAAGGAAACTGTTGATGTTGGCTTTTACTGTATGTATACCTCTCATACCATCTGATACACGACCCACAGTCCACAAATACAATACAGGTTCATTTATAACCTGTATTTATAAAGCTGATCTTTTATGTATTCATTAAGTCTATGTTCATATTCACTGTACTTACTATATGTTAACTAATATTAATTTTAATTGTGAGTATTTACAGCGCTCATTAGGGCTGAAACTTATTCTAACTATTTGGATGAATGATCCATTTCATTTTTATTTGTAGTTAACGGATTAAAAATAAAAAAGTAATTTCTTGAAACTGCAAAAAGATTTCTGTCATGATAGAAGAAAGATAAATTTGGGCAAATCTAAGCATTTTTTAACATGTAAACAATGTTTTCTTTAATTTAAAAGAAATAAAAATGCGTGGCACGCTGTTGCAGCTGGATGCTCCAGCAGAGACAGCAGGCCGCTCAGACGTAATCAAATCACAAACTGACAGCACACTCTAGTTTCAACAGGGTGCTTTCACTGGCCGCTGATAGCGAGGTTACACCTGATTGGCTGATTTCAGAACAGTCCAACAAACACTGGAGTGGAATCCGATTGGTCGGTCTTATAGTCGGTGTCTCCGGGGGAAAATGAAGTGACGGGCACAAATCATCTTTTCTCGGTGACATCTTCACACCTCGAAGTACTTCAACCGGCAGAAACAGCAGGAGTTGCCACATCCTAAAATATTCCCACTGTAAGACGGGAAGAGCGCCGTCTTTATCAGCTCATTCAACCTCGACATGAAGGGAAGAATCCTGATGCAAGATACGGAAACAGGGATTTGATTTCTGATAAATTTGTTGGGACTTTGTGAAAAGTGATAAAACAAAGAGCTTTGATCGTAATTCAACAGCAGATGACACTAATAATAATATTCTGTACATACAAATGCTTTTAAGAGTAACCATAACTGGTTATTCAAGCTTTTATTTAGTATTTCCAGCTACTTCACAATAAAAGCCCTTTAACAACCAGGGCCGTAGCCAAACTAACACCATTCTGCAGTTAAAAATGAACACGTGCTCTGTATTTTTTTGGCCGATTCCAGTATTTCTAGTTAGTAGTGAGGTATTTGACTACTTTTAGGTCAAATAAATCGATGATTCGGTATTTGTGCTCCTGAACTGTATCCCTGGCAGTATGGAGAGCGCCTTGAAACAGCATTTAGACCTTAAAACGCTTTATTTTACATGTCTGCATAATTCACTAATAATTTCCTAGAAAGATTCCTGAAAATAATCAAGTATTCAGAACTAATTATAGAAAAGATATAAGCAATTATCGAGAAATATAATTCAACAGCTAATTCAATAAATAAAATATAAAAAATCCAAAGAATCAAAACATTTCAGACACTTACACAGCTCTGCTAACAACGGCGTCTTGTTTTTTAAACTTGTCTTGGCAGCTGGAAGCCTTTTACTGTGAAGGCGCCTCAGGCAGGAAACTGAATGACACTGACAATCAATATAACCAAATATATATTTGTAGATCTTTATTGTCAAAGGATCGGGTTAAATACGAAATGAGAGAGACAGATAAGAGACATTAGCGTTGACTGGAGCTAAATATGCTAACACTGATGTAAAACAGTGTCTCACAGCCGAACACAAGCACAGGAATACATGTTGTACATGTGCAAGTGAGCCTGAACACACATCTACAACACAAGCAGCTCGCTCTCTTTATGTCTGTCACACACACACACAACCTACTGTATTATGCATGTGCACGTAGGCATAAATAAACAACAATTCAGTAACTGCACACGTGCAACTAAACATAAAGGAAGGCGCGCACACACACACACACACACACACACACACACACACACACACACACAGGAGGTGCGCATGCAGGCCAACTCTCTGCAGGGTGGCTAAGTAACAGATGGCCGTCCAAAGTCATTTACACCTAGAGAGAGTGAGAGAGAGAGAGGACCCAAAAACTAAAACCTGTACATCACCAGTGTGCCGGATGAAGATAGAACAGAACAGAAGAAAACCAAATGAATATATAGAATAAAACAGAGGCATATACTGAAGCTTCCAAAACCAAAAACACAACAGCAAAACTGTAATACATAGATTCAACTATGTGTGTCTAACATAAGCTGCTAACGTTAGCATAGCATGTCCAGCTACCTAGCTTACTACCTACAGTAGTAACACACACCGAGCTAGCTAAGCTACATTACTTTGTAGGCTTCTTAGGTAAAGAAAACTGCTCTTTATTGGATTTTACACTCCAGCAACCAACTCATTACCTCATAGTGTTATTCATCAGTTAGCCTTTTCTCTCGTCTAACCGTTAACCTTGATTATATTATGGTGGATTTTGGATCTGTTAACTGATATCTTTATATTTGCATTTGTTCCTGCTTTCTACTGCAACAGTTTCCCACAGCATAAATAAAGTTCCATCTTTTAAAAGTGAAACATATTCTTTGAAAATACAAACACCATCACAGAGAAATTAAGCCTCTAAATGGATTACCAAATAAGTCTGATCTTACATTTCTTTCTTATCATACTGTTTATTATGGCTACGCCGCAATATAAGAACATTACTGCTTCTTTATTTCCATGTCTTTAGCATGGGTCATTAACTGGTGAGGACTGCGACGTGTAGCTTTAGCCTTTGTGTTTTAGCGTGACATCATGTGTAGCCATCAAGTGCGTATTTAAAGGGTTTAATAAAGTAAAACAAGTCTAGTTTCAACTAACTCACGGAGCTAACGTTAATTAGCTCGCAAGCTGGAGCCAATTATAATATGCTAATAACAGTTGTCGTTTTTTAGCTGGTAAAACTGGCGGTCGCTGGGTAAAAGTGTGAAGCTACTTCTGTCTGAACTTAATGACACTTTGTTTTTGTGTTTTTAAAGTGACTCGGAATTTTCGAGTAATAAATCCGCCATCGTCGTCATGGTAAACTGCACACAGGAACATTCTAGAATGGAAGCTTGGCAGGCGTAGCAACAGTAACTAAGGAGGGCGGGGTTTAAAGAAGGTTCCATTAACATCCAGCGGTTCTAGAATAGAACAGAAAAGATTTGGGGCTTTTCGGGAACGTGCGAGTAGATCGGTCAGATCCCGCTGGGAGACGCTGAAAGAGGAGAGAGTGTAAAAAAGGTGTGGAGAGAGAAAACGTCTGAAAATGTTTTGGGGTGTGATTCTGTACGTGAGAAAACACACACACACACACACACACACACACACACACACACTGAGTGAGAGAGAGAGAGAGGCAGAGGAGCATGAAGAAATGAAAACATGAACCTTCACTTTTCCTCTGAACTCTGCTTAACCTCTCGTTCTCCTTCAATCACAAGCACACACACACACACACACACACCTGTACGATAAACACACTATTCTCCCGCTCTCTTTTATACAACACAGGTGTTTGCATTCAAACCTTAAAGCCTTTCCATCAACACACCCCTGCTACCTTTCAGCCCCCCCCCCCCCCACACACACACACGATGGATACATGTTACAGTACCAGGTGTGTGTGTGTGTGTGTGTTCATCTGCATCCATCCATGCATAAGCAACATTAAGGTGTGTGTGTATCCACATGAATCCATGCCATGTGTGTGCGCGCAAAGGACACATGATATCGCCTTCTCATTAGCCTTACAGTTCTTTGTTCAGAGTAATGACTGCAGTGTGTGTGAGTGTGTGTGCGAGTGTGTGTGTCCCGTAGGGTTGCCATATGTTGGGCATTAATCCTCGTCAACGGTCCACTCTCCTTACTGCACCGAGCACAGGAACAAAGAGCAGGTCACACACACACACACACACACACACACACACACACGATGCATGTAGAAGCTGAAGTACATACACTCACATACATGTACACACAGTTACACACTTGCATATATGATGTACAAGCCTTCCTCCAAACACACACACACACACACACACACACACACAAACTCTCACTGCCAGTCCGCTGACCTACATTCATGTGTTAACCCTTAACCTTGACTGCATTCAAACCCTTAAATAGAAAGTCCATTCGTTCTCCCTCTGGCTCTCATTTCTTCACCCAAACACTCCACTCTTAAGTGAAGTCATTACAGGACAGGTAAGCCAGTGACCTTTGACCCCCTGACTTGCCCACATTCACCCAGTAGAGCAAGCTGAGCACAGCTCCTTGGTGTGATTTTTGTTTAAATAGCAAACAAGATTTGTGACTAGACCGTGGTGGGAACGCGATCCGACCTCGATCTGACCCGACTACAAGGCGCGCTCTGCTGGTTTGAGCCAAGCAGCTCCCGTAGCCAGGTGCGCTTTTCTAGCAGCTAGTATCACAGATATTTCTGTATCGCCGATGTGTAACAAGAAACTGCTTTACATGAATATAGTATCACATACCTTAGCTCGTCTTACTCAGTACCTGTTTTGGTCGCAATTCTTTAATAACTAAATGTAAGGTTTCCTCATCAAAAATGTTACGTATTTCTTTTATTAAAAGGTATATAGGCTGAAATATCCGTTTGTTAAAATCTTGTGTCATTGTAATAAAATGATATGTGATCATACTGAAAGCTGATAATATTGAATTGTCAGAATAAAAACACACCTTTACAAAGTCACTCGCAGTGTGAATCTTTGATTAGCGTCTTGTTAAATCTGCTGTTTTTGGGTGCAAGTTTTGAATCAAAAGGACTGCGATGCTGAACAAATGTCCCTAATGGGATGATTCCTCTCATCCGTGCATTAGTGTGAGCACAAGAGAAGAGTCTGACTTCAGCTTCAGACACTTTCCGTCTGAAAAGGACGACGTCTAATGTCAGAAAATAAATGCTGCTGTGGACGCAGCGTCAATCCAGCAGATCTCCCCTTCAGAATCTGACACAGTGGTTTCAAAAAGCAAAACGCAGAGTGGCGGCAGACGGCTCTCGTCTGTTTGCAGTAATTATCATAATGTCTCATAATAAAGAGGTAATGATTTATTGATGTTCATTAAAATGAGACAAACAGCAGGTTCGAGGTGTTTGCCTGCTGATGTATTTTTGGTTTTTTTTGATGACCTTTTAATTTGGCCAAAGAACACAAAAACATGAAGCTGACATTTCACACACACACACACACACACACACACACACACACACACCAGATGATCTGATGAGCCACCTTGAAGTAAGTCTTCCCACTTTGACACACACGCACCCTCGCCTGTCCTCCCAAATGGCCGTTTCTATGGCAACGGAGCCTTGATCAATACTCCGTCATTGGCTCTGATGGCCGGTCAGGGTCGGCCTCACACACACACACACACACACACACACACACACACACACACACACACACACGCGTTCAAACGCACACACAAACAGGCATGGCGGTGAATAAGCACGGACTCGCTAACACGTTTGACAGATTGATTTAGCTCTGAACGTGCAGAGGTCACGCACACACACACACACGTACACACACGTACACACACACACATACAGTGTAGTTTATCAAAGCCTGGTGTGATCAATACGTGGGGTAGAGCGAGGGGTCAACCCTCTTTAGCTAAAATCTCTCATCCGTTTCTCCTCCTCGTCTTCTTTTTGGTTATTTTCCGTCATCTTGAGATTCATTATTCGTCTTTGTTCTCAGATTTAGTTTCTTTCTCTCTCTTTTTTTCCATTCTACCTCTTTTCTCTTCCCCCGTAAGAGGCTGAAACGTGTTTATGGGTTTCGGTATATTTTCGGTGTCCAGGTGAAAGTTATTTGCGCGTCTGAATGAATGATTTTGTTATCACTCTTTAGATTTAATTTGGATTTTATCTTCAATTTATTCACTTTTATTTCAATTATTTCATTTTAGTGTTTCCCTCC
The DNA here is from genome assembly GCA_002120245.1 of Maccullochella peelii. Classification (NCBI taxonomy): domain Eukaryota; kingdom Metazoa; phylum Chordata; class Actinopteri; order Centrarchiformes; family Percichthyidae; genus Maccullochella; species Maccullochella peelii. The sequence continues at coordinate 13,904 of LKNJ01003859.1, read as the reverse complement.
TTGTCTGATCTTTACCCATTTTCATTTATTTATATGTATTTTTACGTGTATTTTTGATTTACTGTAATCTTTTATCTTATCTTGGTGTTTTTTGATGCATAGTCTTTCTATTTTTTCACTTTTAGTGCAACTCTAATTCTAAATGGATAGAAAATGAGGATGTAGGTAGCGCAGCATTTCCCTCTTTTTTTACTTACATGTATTTCTATTATTTGGATTTCACTGCTTCTTGTATTTTTTTGTTTCACCCTCAGTTTTTGTGTGTTGCATGAAAAAGCAAAAATGTGTTCATCATTCAAGTGTGGCAAACTTCTCAAAAGTATTATAATTTAAATTCTTTTTCAGTTACTGCAGAGAGGAACTGTTTACCACCGAGTATCAGTGGACATAGTCACTACGCTATCACTTTTATTTATTAAAATTAAATAAGAAACTTCCAATTTTTTCTTTTTTTATACGTACACAAGTCAAAATCAACACCAAGCAGATAAATACTGACTTCTTAGCAAATATGAATTTTAATTTCAGCTCAAAAACATGTTTTCTGCCTCAGTGTCACTTCTCTTTTCTATCTGTTGCTCCATTACTCTTCCCACTTCTCCATCCATCTCGTCTTCCCCTTACTTCCCCCTTTCATCTCCTCTCCTCCCCCAAATTGAGGTCAAATGATGATGTCACAACCTCTCTATCGATTACTCGCCTTTTCCTTTCTCTTCCTTCCTCCCTCTTTCTTTCTCGGCTTCACCACCTCCCTGTCTTTGTCTGTTTTCTGTCTTCCCACATCTCTCGCCCATCATAAATCGTGTCAGACATACATCCTCTCTCTCTGTCTCTCACTCTGTGTGTGTGTGTGTCTTTTTGTTTGTAGCAGAAGAACAATCTATTCTTTTTAAAGAGACACCAGAGAAATGGGATATATGTCCGTCCACACACACACACACACACACACACACACAGGAGCATCATAATCATGGACGCTCACGGAGTGGACGAGAGAGAGAGAGAGATGGATGTTTACTTTCCTGTGGGCTTCCGCCTCTTTGATTGGACAGATGAATGACTTCATTGTGTGTGTGTGTGTGTGTGTGTGTGTGTGTTTTCTTTTTTGCCTCTCTTTTTGACAGAGGGGAACAAGATATGAGAGAGAGAGGGAGAAAGAAAGGAAGAAGTAGAAATAGAGGTAAAGTGAGGTGGCCAATAATAAGTATTGATTGATAAGGGAAGTAGAGCGAGAATAATAAGGGAGGAAAAAAAATCCCCTTAAAACACAGCGAGTGGCGGCAAACAGGAAAAGTACATTGATTAACCGACGACACCTCTCTCCTCTTTTCATCCCTCGCTTCATCTTCCCGCCATCTATCCGTGATCTTCCTCTGCGTGTTGTGTTCATCCCTCTGCTCCGTCTTCCCTTCGGTTTTTACTTTCTTACATCTGCTCGGGTGTAATTCTGCATCCTTTCTTCCAGCCCATCATCCCAATCACCTGTTATACTCGCATCATCCATCCATCCATCATCTGTCTATCCATGTATCCTTTCATCCAACCATCCAACAGTCCATCCATCCTTCTTATCCATCCATCCATGTATCAATCTATATTTCCATCCATCCGTCGGTTTACTGTATCCATCCATCTTCCTTATCCATCCATCCATCCATCTTCCTTATCATCCATCATCCATCCATCCATCCATCCATCCATCCATCATCCATCCAATTCAAATAAGCTTTATTGGCATGACAGATCAGAAACCTATATTGCCAAATCACTACAGAAAACTATTAACATTGACAGATGATTAGCAATAAATGTACAATAATATGCAAATATCAACAATCATATAAAATACACTATCCATCCATCCAACAGCTATACTCTCTCCCTCTCTCTTCAGAGGAACAGGTGTGCTACGGGACAAGAGACAAAAACACTCCTGCATTTTTAACCAGCACCTATTAAATATTAAACACTGCACACTCTCTCTCACACACACACACACACACACACACACACTCTCTCTCTCACACACACACAGAGGGAGCGACACACAATCGCTGACGAGACAAGTTATACAGGTCGATGGGCTAACGTGTGTCTGTATGTCTGCGTGAGTGAGTGAGTGTGTGTGTGTGTGTGTGTGTGTGTGTGTGTGTGTGAGTGTGTGATGGCTTTAAGCGTCATTACCTTACTTCCTAGGCATGTGGGCAAACACACACACACACACACACACTCACACAGAAAGGCAGGGATAATTCATACAGGCGTACATGGTTCTCTCACATGTTAGCGTTTAACAGACTCCACGTTCTGTCTCCCTCTCTCTCTGTCCGTCTCCCCCCCTCCCCTCCTTCTCTTTGAAGTGCTCCATAACAAAGTATAACAACAGGAAGTTTTCAATGCGCCACATTGAGAAGGAATGTCACATATGGTATGAGAGAGAGAGGGAGGGAGGGAGAGGGAGAAACGAGCAGGGAGGGAGGATCAGAGAGATAGAAAATTGCCATGAAATTTGCTGCAACCTTTAGAATGACTCCTAACAATCAAACTCCACACAATTTGTTGTGTTTTCTGCACGTTGTACATAATCACATAGATTCTTGTTGCCATGTTGTGTTCATACAGGAGATTTTTCCAACAATACACATATTATGCATAAAAAAAAACACCTTTTCTGCTCAAAATTAGCTTGTATGCGTCTGCTTGGAATTGAAAGTTCAGCTCAGCCAAACTCTCTTTTGACCCTCGTTCGTCGTAGAGACGGCGTGCGACATGAACGGGAGATTTATTCCTCTTCGGTGGCCGTAAACACAACACACGGGCACGCCGATATCTGTGCCGTATTCAGGGCTTAACGAGACATTCAGAGCTGACGAACAGGAACATTAGCCGTAATGCAATTTACATGCTCATAATAACAAATATCAAATTCAAAAAGAGCAGATGGACAAGGAGCCCTAATTTTGGACACATCGTGGTGTTTCCGCTGGTGCCTCAGGTCAAAATGTCAACTTCGCATGCAAAAAAATAGCCCAAAATACAATAATCAAGTCGCCATAGAATTTGCAGATCAGTCTTGATGACTCTGTCTTTTCCTCCACCCTCTTTATTTTTGTATAATTGTCTAAAATAATGAGTCTGTCTTAATACTTTTTTGTTGAGGGGTATAATTAACCTTGTTGTCTCTATTTTGTTTAAAAAGCTAACACGGATCCTTAAATCAGCCAAACGCTTGTCTTTAGCGTTCAGTGCTAATTGGCAAATGCTAGCATGATACGACGCTAAATTAAGATGTGCACATGATAAACATTATACCTGCTAAATATCAGCACGTTAAGATTTTCATTTTGAGCATAGTGACTTTAGCAGTTAGCTGAAAAGGGTTAGGGGTAGTGACTAGCGTGGCTGTAGCCTCTTAATGTAAACGGGCTAGTAGCTAACCAGTTAGCAGGCAGCAGGGCGGCTCGCGGTGTTGATCTTTGCTCAGAGGACAAACATGTGAGAAATATAAAGAGAGAGAGAGAGAGAGATGGCAGAAGAAGGAGGGATGAAAGTAATGAAGAGAGACGTGTGACACATACATGAGGGAGGGAGGAGGAGGAGGAGGAGGAGAGAGACAAAAATGAAGAACAACAACAACAGGAATAAACGAAAGAAAGAGATTTGCCACGACCATCATCAGATCAATTTCATTCCCCCTTTTTCCTCCATCCCTTCGTCTCTTCTCAGCTGTAGTTAATTTTCTGCCCCTCCGACTCTCCATTCCTCACCTCCATCCCCTCCTCTTCCTCCTCCTCTTCTTCTTCTACCTGTCCTTTCCTCCCTCCCTCTCTCTCTATCAATCTTTTCCTCCCCCTCTCCATCTCCCTTTCTCCCTCTCTCTCTGCAGTTAAGTCAGTGTAATGTAAATGATGTGCCATCGATCGCCCCTGACAGTGCAAGGACGCTCACCTCTTCTCCTCCTCCTCCTCCTCCTCTTCTTCATCGTCCTGTCATCTCTCTCTCTCTCTTTTCACACCCCTCTCTCTCTCCTCGGCTGCTCTTTCCTCCACGTAACATCTTTTATCTCTCTTTCTCCCCTCTCTCTCTCCCTCACTGTCTCTCTATGTCTCTCGCCCTTGCTCGCCCGCTGCCTCCCACGCCTGTCATCTTTCATCTCTCCCTCTCCCTTCATTTTACTCTCTCTCTCTTTCGCCGGCCATCATTTATGTCTCTCTCTTCCTCCATTGTTCTTTCAGAGCATCTGCTCTCTCTCTTCCTACCTATACCATCTTTTATCTTTGCCTCTCTTCCTCTCTCCCTCTCTCTCTCTCCCTCTTTGCTGTCTCAGGTCTCTGCAGTCCATCTTTAGCCTGCTAGCCTCGCTTAAAGGAACACAGACCAAACACAAAAAGGTTCAAATCACCTTTGTGTTTAAACTTATATTCAGTCTAATCAGGTCCAGGTAGGGTCCCATTATATTCCCGTAGGCCTCAGATCTCAACCCCTTTCTCCTACAAATGAAGTTTATATACTAATTTGTTTTTCCAAATACATTTTAAAAAGGAAAGGAAAAAAGTGTTATTCTTGTATCAAGCACTTTTGGTTCCAATAACAGCATTTAACGCATTATTTGTCTATTAAAAAAAGATCTTTATGATGCAACTTAATATATTTTATGCGTATTTGATGGTCCAGATGCGCTGTGTAAAGGGAATTACTGTACATTGTAAAAAAGGGAGGTTTGAGTCTCTGTCCAACTTAAAAATTTAATTGTCAAGGAAGTATTTTAATTAGGTTTTTCAAACTAAAATCAGTCGTGAATAAAAAGAAAATTGGTCATTTTAAGTCAGCTGGTAGTAAAATTAGGTTTTAGTAATGCAAAAAGTAAAATATATCAAACCTAAATCTATATTAATTAGTAAACTAAATAAATTCAATATGTTGTCAGTGAACATTGTGAAGATATTTTATAAGATAAACTCATTAAAGGGATAGTTTGACATTTTGGGAAAGGATATATATATAAAAAAAAATATATTAAAAAGTATTTACGAACAATTAAATTACAAAATAAAAGTAATTTAATTATAAGAAAATAAAAGAATGTCCTGACTGTACTTACACTAATCACGGCTGACATTATGGTGATATTATTCACCATATTAATATATTGACTATGTTGATATTAGTATATGTCTATATATCAATTATCATTATGATTACCAGCTTAATAATTGCGTCTCCTTCTTCATCTTCTGTCCTTTTCTCTCTCTCTCCGTCTCTCACCCCCTCTTGTCACTCTTCTTCTTCCTCTCTCCTCCTCGCTCTCCCTCTTTCCTTTCTCCTTATCCAAATAGAGGACACAGACAATCCAATAAACGCCCCCGCTCTCAACAGCTGGAGTGTGTGTGTGTGTGTGTGTGCGTGTGCGTGTGCGTGTGTGTGTGTGTGTCTGCGAAGTACCGAGTCAGCAGAAAACTAGGATGACACCCTCAGCGCCGGACAGGAATGTCACAGGAAAAAATAAAAAATAAAGAAAGAGAGAGAGAGAGAAGACAGATGGGAGAGAGCGAGTGAGGAAGGACATGAAGAGAGAGAGGGAGGGAGGAGGAAGAAGAGAAGAAGAAAACTCTGGGGACTCATGCAGTGACACATGCAGTATTACTCACCGTCCCCATACATCACACACACATGTACACACACACACACACACACACACACACACACACACAAATAAAAACACAAGGACACCGAGAGACAAACTCTCTTTCTTTTAGGTAAAAACTCTCCAAGTGTGGAGAGGAAAATTACGCTTTTTAAAGAAAACATGTTAACCTTCTGTGCGACATCACAAATCCAGCTCTCTGTCTGCACGATTAATTATTTTGTTCATTGGCAGTCATTTGAACCGTTATGTTTTCAAGGTTTGGAAAATGCTTGAAGAAAAGCAATTTTTTCTTGTGTTAACTTTAAGCTCCTCTGTTGATGCCGTACACTCCGGAAGCTTTAAATAATCCTGATCAATACATACAATCAAAGTTAATATGAACAGCTGGTCAGATAAACAAAGCAACAATATACACCGATTGTTTTATTTTTCGCAATTGCATTTATAGCGACAATTTAGATGTGGTGATAAAGGCTTCGAGAGTCTGGACTTTTTTTGGTTTAGGTACCTTGAAAGTCATTGAAAAGTGCTTGAATTTTACTCTTAAAAAGCTGTACGATCCCTATACTCAAGTACTGTATTTAAAATAAAATAAATAATAAAATCAACTAATAAATTACGATGAATTATTATGGATTAAACTGCCCGGCAGTATATAATGTAATTAAACCAGCTTTACCAGCTGCAACATTAATGGATCACTAATTATAATCCAATAATATAATATAGATCATTCTGCATAATGAGTACTTTTACTTTTGGTACTTTGAGTATATTTTGATGCTAATACTTTATACTGTATTTTACTGAAGCAACATTTCGAGTACTTCTTCCACCACCGTCTTTATGCTTGCAGACAACAGTACAAGTATTTATTACTGTAATAAGAATATTCTTTTCCAGTATTGATGTCTATAGCAAATATCAAACATATAAATATTCAAACAAACACAATATTAATGAAATGAACCACTACAAGGCAACAAACGCGACACAAAAAACACAACATACACGATCACAGCGAGTCTGAGGGTGCGTTAACAGCCAACATGTTCGCATCGATTAATGCGGTTCATTTAGGCGCGTGTGAAAGCGATCAATCGAACAACCGGGCCGAGACCGCCTGAAAAGGTGATTTTAGCATCATTTCAAAAGCTAAACTATTAATAAACACATCTGCTGATTGTGAACCGTCACGGAAGCGATCTGTGAGACGCGAACGAGACGCCGCTTTCCCGTCCTAATAAAGTTCATAATCAGTTATTTCTTCGTTAGATCTTTGTGACGCCAGAGAACATCAGATGCGTTAAAGTGCTGCATGACCTGCTGTCAGTCGGTCGCCGCAATTTGGTTTCCCTGGTGATGATGCAGGATGACATCGCCAGAACTGTCCAATCACAGACCTGCCTGTCGGCATGACGTCATGTTTACTCCTCTTGGTCCGAACTAAAACAGGCCTTTAGACGTCCCCCCCCCCCCCTTCATGTGGATCAAATGAACCAAACTACATGCGCGATTTTTAGCCTCGTAAGAACAAAGTGGAATAAGCGGCCATATTTGTCAAAACAGTCTTATTCATCCGACCACAGGGGGGCAGTAAAGCACCGCCAACAAAATGAAGAAGTTTGTTTTTTTACTGTTCGACACGTAAACTGGGTTTTTAAATTTAACCGCACATGGTCTAAATCCAAGCCAATACCCACACAACACACACACACACACACACACACACACAACACAACATACACACACACACACACACACACACACACACACAGAGTCAGAAGGTAAAGCCTGGATCCTACAATAAGTCCAGTTTTATGACTAGTGTATAACACCAACAGCTGAATCAATATTAGTTTACACTGGGTCACTGTGGAAACACACACACACACACACACACACACAGCTCTTTCCTTTCATAAACACACACACATTGAATCTTCCAGAATATATTATTATTATTGCAGATTTACACACAGACACACACACACACACACACACACACAGATTAGCTTTTATTCTATTACACCCTCGCTGTAGGTCGGCTTGGCCATGTAGGGAAAACACACACACACACACACACACACACACACACACCTAGCCATTATAAAAGTAATGTAATAAACACACACACACAGCACTGGTTATTATAAAAAATGATAAACATTCAAAGAGTTGTAAAGTTTTACAGTGATGAACTAACATATCAACTTTATTAACGGCTGACTGCTCGTTCTCAGGCGGCGGCTGCGTTTCAACACGCACATTTAAACCATTTTAATCCCCCCTCTCACCCACCCCCGCTTCTTTATAACAGCTGATATGAAGTCAGAAACATTAAACTGCTTTATGGTGACAAAGTGACTTTAAAGGAGAGAGTTGGACGTCTTTCAGCAGCAGGGACGGTCGGGCCGGGAAAAGCAAAAGTCTCCACTGAGCATGACAGAAAGACGACGGCTTATCTGCAAAACTGAAACTTTATTTTCTTTATTTAAAACAACATCAACAAAGGTTGAGAGTTTCTTTTTAGAAGCTTAAACTTACAGTGTTTTATCATAAAGAAGAGGAGGAGTTACACCTAATATCAATATAATTTCAATATTATCATTTATCAACTTTTAGTGGAATTTAATATCAATGATAAGGGCTGGATATCAAACATATTCGTTTATTATATTTTCATATTGTTCCTGTTTTACACAAGAAATTTGAAAAAGTGTCTATTAACGGCAGAATCTTCCTTCAGGTTCTGACAAAGAAAAGAAGAACGCGTCGATAAAAGAAGACGAATGTCTGCTGCAGAGATTTTGATGCTTTTAATTATTTTCGAGAGTCTGACAATGTTATAGGCGAGTAAAGCTAAATCAAGTGGTCTCGCTTTAATACTGAAAAAGTCACTTGAAGCACAAGAAAACACGCATTTTGTTTACTGTGTGAACAAGAAACGACAATGTCTCCCCTAAACTGAAGTCCTCTTTGTGTTGTCTAAACTCTCCAGTGTCCGGCAGCGCTTTGTATAAGTCATCATTGAACCCGAGCTGCTCCCTTCGACTTGCATGCATTATGAAAATGTAGTTTGGTAAAGAAAACACAGTCCAGGCAGCAATTAACGACATTTTTATCAACAAAATTTTGACCCAGCACTTCCTTAGTTTCTATATCCACCAAACTCCATAGAAACTTACTAACTAAATAAGAGTAACAGCCCAAACCTTTGATAATAAAGGTTATTATAAAAATATCAAGCGCCGTTAGTAGGCTGTGACCTTTGTCGACCTCGACGTCTCTGGCTCAGACAAGTATTGTAATACCCCCTGAAGCTACGGAGGCCTGCAGATGACAAAAACAATACAATCACATTTCCCCAACAGAGGGAGAAGTAATCTGGCTAATTAGAGCAGAGATCCAGGAGAAACGTCCACGGAGGAGGTAATATATCACCGCGCTAACTACTGGAACAATAAAACTGCTTTGTCATTTGCTTTTTTTGGCATGAGAACAGGGGCTTTTCATCCCTCGTAGGTTAAATATTCAGCTGTGTTTCTTGTTGTTGTTGGTGGTGAGCGGCCGGCCGGCCGGCGGCAGTGGCATCAGGACAGAAAGTAAAGCCACAAACAGCAGCTGGTGAAGCAATTACTGACCCGCTGTTATTGATCAACGTTCCCCAGCAGAGATATTATGGTCATGTTGTTCATTTAAAAAGAAAAGTGTATGACTTTCTACTTTCTCCTGGACGCACAAAAGTCTCATTATGTTCTTTAACTGCTGCTGCCGTTTGACTTTAATCCAATCGGGTCCAAACAAGGAGTCAACAAGCCCCGTCAGACGAAGTGGAGTAGCCCAGTCTGCAGCTTTAACGGTGTCCGACTTCATAAGGCTGTCGATGGTATTTGATTACACACAAACCGTATCGCTTTATAAGGCTGTTAACTCTGTTATCAGATAGTCGGTGGGAAGAGGGAGAAGGGGAGTTTGCTTCTGTTGCTGCTGGGTCATGCCAACATTTCAAAGTACAACTTTACCTCTGTCTGTCTTTATCTGTTGTTAATTCACAAACTTCCTCTTTTTATTCTTTTCTGTCAAACAGTGTCGATTGAAGCATCTTTTCTGTAGGGGACAATCATTTATTTGTCTCTTCCGAACTGCCCAAATCTTCATTTTAAGTTTGACACTGTATATTTTAAAAGTACAGCAACACTGTGGGCTAAAAAGCCTAAATTTGTTTACATTTTGGCAAATTGTCACCATTAAAAGTGTGCAGAATTAGCTGTTAGCAGCTCCTGTTTGCAGTGTACCAATGGATGTACAGACAGCTATCACTGCAGTACTTTGATACAGAAGAAAACTTAAAAACGTGATGATTCTCAGGCAAGTTCTGCAGTTGAAGAAGCGTCTTTTTTTCTACGATTTTTAAGTGCATTTATGGATATTTATTCGAGAGATAATTACATCCTCAGAGGCTGAATCAAAAAACACATCATGTCGGTTCAGATTTGACTGAGTAACGACTGATTTTTGGTGCATCCACCTGTTCACCTCACACAGTAGCTCTGCCTTAACTCTCGCCCTGCTCAATCTTAAAATGCATTTATCCCTAAAGAGTTGAAAGAATTGCTTTCTCAATTCCTCATTTGATGCCTAAAAACAGCAAACAAAAAAATGGCTAACAGGTTTTTTTAATTTCCTAGAAATTCCTAGAAAGTTTCCTGAAAAGAACTTTATACTTTGGTATTAATCATTAGGAAAATAGAAATTTCCTCCAATTAAACCGAAGATTTAGATCATTTTAATTATTAGAAGCTTTTTTCTCCATATACATGTTTCAATTGTGTGTTTCCCTGTAGACTAATTTCATATATTTGAATCACTGATCAAAAGACTTAAAAAGGTTATTTGACATGTTTTCTCTCTCAACTGTATCAACTGAAAACTCTGTATTTTTAGTACCAAATTACATAATTATTTCCAGGAAGCTTCCAAGGAGTTTATCAGGAAATCATGATGAAATTATTGACCTGTGAACAGAAAAGACTGCTTTCATGATCGAGCTGCAGGTTGATTGTTACAAGAGATGAAGATAAAGAGAAACAAAACACTGATTCGTATGAAAACTGGCGTCAAACGTGAGTCAAATGAAAGGGGCTCATTTTCAGGTTCCTGTTGCAGTTAGCTCAGAGTGATGCAATGCCTCATTTCAGGGGCCACCGTAGAACATTATGCTCTAAAACACAATCTATTTAATACAAAATGACACCGTTTCTGCTATCAGGGGATTTCAGCAGGTCTCTAAACCTGGAGCGTTGTCATTTTGCATTAAAAGGACACCAGGTGTGCTGAAGCATGGTGGTGTGAGCTCTGAAAGAGGAGGAAATGAAGAGGCGTGTTGGCTAATTTACGTACAACACTGTCGGTTAAAACAGGTTTTATTTTAAGTTATTGATGAGACGTTTAGAGTACGTCATATCCTGGTTTCAGACACCTGGATAAACCTATGTTATCTGCAGGATTGTGGCGTGTAAACACCAGATCCAGGTTTCTGATCAACGTCTGCCATGTGTGTAGGTGCCTCTTCTTCAGCTTTAGTTACTTAGTAGGTCGGTAAAACTAAAAAAAGTAATGATAAACAATGAAATAAAATGACAAATCTGGACACAAACTCCACTGATCTTTAGTTTCATTCATAAATTGTTTGCGCCTCCCTTTGAGGCTGCGAGAGACCAAAAAAAACCTGCGGAAACGTACACAACTTACAGGAAATAATACAAAAGCCCTCACAACCCGAATATGAACAAATCTAGCAGAAAAACCGGGGTACTGCTGCAGGTTTCACGCAGGGTTTTGTAGTGGAGGCTCCGCTAACGTCAGAAGAAAACACGTTAGCATTTAGCTCAAAGGGAGCTTTCCATCATGCTGTCAGACACTTAACAATAACAGTCTAAGCCAGAGTCAGTGGCAAAAACAAGCACTTTTAGTGGACGCAGTTGCCCCAAAGGATTACGTTGCAGCCATTGCAGCCTGCAGAAAAATAGGTCCCAGGTTTAAAAATACCGGAATTTCCCTTTAAGTACAGCCTCACAGGAGATGCTAGCGTGGCTGTAGGCTGTAGTAAATCCTGCTTTCAAATGAATGCAAATGATCTGTTTTTATGTTCACATGTCCTCGTGTTTCCTTTCTCCTTTCTAAGATGAATGAACTCTTGTCTTTCTGTCCGTCTGTTTCAGTATCCGACGACTCAGCAGTGAATAGTTAAGAAGCTCATGAGTTCACTGGTGTTTCCAGTAAATATCAGGGCCGGTGTGTGACACATCGCCGCTTGCTTGGCGTCTGTGACAGTCATTCCCTTTTCCTGGAAGCAGCCGGTTATAAAACGTGACTCTTTCTGTGTTTCTGCCCGGTTAGATTTCACAGACACCAGCCACACAAACCGAACTCTGTGTTTTTTAATAAACCGGCCTGTTATTGCCCTCATTATGCTGTCGTAGTCTAGTTAATCTGTTTTTCAGGGAGTCCAGTGAGCTCTGTGGATTGTGCTGATTCAGCCTTAACCAGCTTTAATGGAGTCAGCATTAGTCTTCTATTAATTATAGCTGACTGATAATTTTCCTGTTTTGTGCTTGTTGGTTTTTTTACAGTGTGCAGTAAACGGCTATGCAAATGAAGCCGTCGGTGCTGTATTTCTTGTGGTAATTGTTGATATCTGGGTTTGCCACTGTGACATCATGGGGGGGGTATTTTTTCTTGTACTTTAATTATTGTGACGCACTTTGCAACTTTTGAAATGTGCTATAAATAAAGTTTTACATGTACTTTAAGTTGAACAAAGTCACTAAGTACATTTACTGTATTTAAGTACAATTTTGACATACTTGGACTTTACTTGAGTGCCTCCATTTTATGCTGCTATATACTTTTACTCCACTACATTTATGTGACAGCTATAGTTACTTGTTTCCTTGCAGATTAAGATTTAAATACAAAATATATGATCGTCTTAAAAAATATATAAAAACACTGTTACAGATCTAAATACCTTACTGTGTATAATGTGGCTAAATTAGCTCAAGCTAATAATTAAACATAATAATAAAAAATAACAATACAGCAATCAATGTGTCTGCATAACTACTTTTATCTTCAGGACATTTAGCCGATAACACTTCTGTACTTTTACTTTATGAATGCAGGACCTTTACTTGCAATGGAGTATTTTTTTTTTATACTGTTGTACAAAAGGTTAAAAAACTAAAATAACGGGGAGAGGGAGTGTTGCAGTGACCTCAGCATAAATTAACTTGAAGATGACGATGATGTAAGAAATCAGCTCTTCCTGAAGGTTTAGTGTCTCGCTAAAAAAAGATTTTAAAAAGGCTGATTACTAAACACAGAGGCCTGCCGATGATGATGATGATGATGATGATGATGATGATGATGATGATGATGTCACAGTGCGAGCTGGCACATTATGATGCCTTCACCACAGGGAGGCTATGTGGCAGCCCCCCCTCCCCCTGATAAACCATGACTCAAATTTCCAGGAAAACAGCCAATTTCAGACAAATCAGCGTTATATCTAAAATACCAAAGAGCTGAGTTATAGATTGCTACTGACTATTTTACCAACAAACAAAAAAACCCCACGGGCCCCAGTGCAGTCTGTATTTACACCACTGTACGACAGCTTTTCAGAAAGAGTACTTAGAAACATTTTAACAGGATGTTTAAAGCGCCGCCGTTTCCGTTTAAAGACGTTGTTTTGGTGCATTCAGCGCCGCGCCGACAACGACCTTGGATTATAATCAGTAGGCATTTGTCAGATTGTCATTTCCTCTGTTACTCGTTGTCAAAATGTCTTCAAGAAAACCTAATAATCTGTAATTTAACACAAGTTGATAGTGAGCAATCATGGCTGGAAATAGAGTATGTGGCCTATAGCGTGAAGCAAGAGGAAGAGGGAGGGAGTGAAGAGGAATGTGGCTTTTGTAGGTCACCCCCAAACAAAGCATAAGGGAACGCACCCCACACACACACACACACACACACACACACACACACACACACACACACACAGGTGCATACATTCAGGCCCACATGTTCTTTGTCACTTTTTTTCCACCATACACACACATCTACACACAAGACGAGATTAAGAAAGAGTTCACACGAACAGCAAGGCCTGTGGTATTTGTTGGCCTCAAGTGGGTCTCTCTCACACACACACACACACACACACACACACACACACACACACACACAC
>LKNJ01003858.1:0-38769 GCA_002120245.1 Maccullochella peelii | reverse complement strand
ATATATATATATATATAACTGGCTGCAAATTCACTGCTGTTCATTACCCAGGCAGGGTCAATTCCCCAAACAATGTGTTTGGTGTCACAATAAAAAGGGTGTTTTTTATGGCATGTAGCAGTAAAATGCTATTAAACAGATAAAACACCGGCAACGAGCATCAGGAGGATTATAAAAGGAATTGCCTTGATAAACTCCACATATCTGCGTGAAGACACACCAGCAGCTCTCTTCTCTCTGTTGCTGGGGAGGAGGAGGGGAGGCAGAGACTGAGGAGCACATGGTCAGAGCGTTTACACAGCTCTACAGCGCCACCACCTGGGGAGATAAAGAACAAGTTGCCCTTCTGTCCTGTGTCGAGCTCTGGTTCCATGAAAGAAAGAAAAAAGAAAATCCTGTCAGATTCTATGTGATGTTTTCCATTTTGAGGCTTGATAGGAGGAGAAGACAGATATAAAATACTTGAACTGATTAATTTCTCAGTTTCAGTGCAAACTCATTGTAGATATTCTTCCATATTTTGTGAATTGGTGTTTTTATTTGTGTTGCATTTTTTTTGCATTTCATTTTTTGTACTGCTTTCTACTTTTCTTCATCACAATAATTTGTCACATCTGAATGAGGGTGTTGTACTGTGAATGTGGTCAGATAGAAAATATAAAATTGAGTATACATGTACATGTGTTTTTAAAGACATGGGAATGCTGTATTTTATCACTCTTAGTTGAATGTGGTGGAGAATCTTGTACCAAGGTTTAATTAAGTATCCCATCCTGAGGTATAGCCCAGGATTAGGTAGTAAAAGACTGGTTTGAGTCCCAGGTTAGAGGTGATAATTTGCTCAAAGATAAATCTCCCCATTATCACAATGATGCATGAAAGAAAATCTGCAAGTCCTTGACATAAAAATGTTTTAGGTCCTATAGATGTGCCTATCTTTTATATATTTTAACATCTATCTCTTCAAAGCTTTCAAGAGTATTTTTGTTTTTCTTACGTAAAGTATTTATTCCAGTGTACCTGCAGATCCCTGCTGCTGTGTGCATTAAAATAGTCTTATGCTTCCCTCTGGTGGTTACAGTGAGAATGGCTTCACCAAAATAAGGCTTTTTTCACAGCAGACATTTTCACTTGTAAGGTCATGAAAAGCACAGGTTTTAGTTTTACTAATAACATTAAGGATGGCTGTGTTCTATTCAAGTGTCTCAGTAAGTAATGACGGTGTCACAGTGAGCCACCAATACCAGGACCCTGAAATAATTCAACAGAAACAATTTCATGGTTACTGGGGATAAATCACAGGCCTTACTGTAAACTGATAGGGACTATTTCTTCAGTAGTAAGTGTCCTAATGAAAACTCAATTTCCTACTCGACTCGAACAAAAACGGTCTATCAGTTGTGGAAAGTAACTAAGTACATTTACTCAAGTTCTGTACTTATGTACAATTTTGAGGTACTTGTACTTTATTTTCAATTCCAGCTACTTTATACTTCTTCTCCAGTACAATTCAGAGGCAAATATTGTACTTTTTACTCCACTAGCTACATTTATTTGATAATTTTAGTAACTAGTTACTTTGCGGATTGAAATTAATAATACTAAACATAATCAGCAATTAAATGACATGTATTATTATAGGTTAAGATAACAAGGCATTGATCACCGGGGGTAAATTCACAAGCTACCCAGTTACAACAAAATTAAAGTGATGTTCACATGACAGCATCAATAATCATAATTCAATAACATACATTATTCTGAAATGGGCCATTCAGCATAATGAGAACTTTTACTTTTGGTACTTTAAGTAGGCCTAGATGCCAATGCTTTTATATTTTTAATGCATGGCTTTTACTTCTATCTATCTATACTCAAACCAAAACTATCTTCATAACAATATTCAACAAAAAAAAAAGAAAAAAATCTGTTTTATGATTTAGGTGAACTCAACGACCCTTTAAGCTTTTATGACCACTGTATTTAGCTAACAGATTATTGTTGTTCTCGTTACTGCTTATTGTAAAAATTCTGTCATTTTGCCAAACGCTTCACGAGGCAGGAGGGTGTCGTTATGATCCGCTTCTCCTCGGTACTTTCCGCCCTTCTCCGTTCCCTCGTCGGCCATTTCCGGCCAGTGTCGCCATCTGCTTTCTCGTCCTTCTCCAATCTCCGTGTTGTTGTTCCCGGTGACGCGGCGGAGGTGTAGCCTGACGCGGGCTCTTACGTGTCGGCCAGAATAAAAGTGGAGCTCCGGAGGCCCGGGAGTGACGAAGGGAGTCTGTATCGGTAAGGACGGAGCGGTGTCCGGGGCTCAGAGAGACTGGACGCGGCCGTAGAAAGTGTCGGTCTGGTCGGGTTCGGCCCGATGGAAACAAAGAGATCATGGCGCCGCGGTGTGTTTGTAGCAGGATGGAGGGAGGGGAGGCTGCGGCTGTTTGAGAGGAACGAAACAAATGTGTGGCTTTGATAGTGAACCAGGGGGGACAGTTTGTGTTAACACACAAACTGTGATAGGACTTTGGCGTTGTTAATACACTCAACTGTCAAAATGCGGCAACGGTCAGAGCTTTATGCGCACACAGATTTGCGCCGTTTTTCCATTAACGGCGCATTGAACCCACCAGCAGCGATATGTGCATTTATTTCCGCTCGCCTTAATTTGATGCTTGCGATCTCTTAAAGATTATTTGTGATTCCACGCCATCTTCCATCACCACTGCCTTATCGATAATTAGCTTGTTCATATTTTTCATTGATTCGATCTCGACAGAAATCGGCCATTGCGGGCCGTCGCGTTTGGTTGAAAACGTGAACTCAGGCCTGGAGGTTTAACACGCTTCTTGTGGGCAATTTTGCTGTCAGATGTTAAGTTTTAATTGTTGTCCTATCTCCTGGGATGTGGCCGGTGTGCGTTGAAGGGGGGCGTTGCCGGGGCCATGTGGCTCTGCTGTCACACACCGAGCATCCGAGCGATTTTTGAAAAGCAGAGGGAGAAATGTGTAAAGCCAATCATGCAGCGGAGAGAAGCTACGCACAGTGTGAGATCACCGAGCTCAGTGAGCAACACGTCCCAGATCAACACTCACTGAAGTCCGCCAGAGATCAGAAGCTCCTTATAATAATCATAATATTATGCAGGAGTATTAACCCATATGCAGTGTGTCTTCCAGTGGTTAATTATGTTTTCCTGTTTAGTTAGAACGTGTTAAATCCAAGAGGTTTTTATTGTTATTACAGTTAAAATATTTCCATTCATTAAGAAAAACCCAAGGCTTTAATATCTTCACTTCTTTTAATTTGTTAATTAAAATCAATGTATTTTACTTAAACTATTTGTTGTCTCTTTTATAATAATCAGTTCATCAGCACATTCTCAGTCACAGTAATATATGATTTAAAAGCCATAATTAGATTAGCATTTAACCAGAAGTGCAAAAAGCAGTTGCCTAAAGTGCTGTAGAGTGTGCACATATGTATAGAGGTAATATATAAATAAACAGTAAGGGGTAAAGAGTGAATATGCTAAGATTAACTATTTGAACTTGTTATAAGAGATTATTGGTGTAAGTATCCTACTTTCCCACCAAGAATGATCCTTACTGTTAACCTGTTTATTTATTTGGCATTGTGTATATTGTGGATTTTCACCTTATTGATATTTTGTATTTGCACTCTTTCCTACTTTTTACTGCAACTGCTGCACAACAATTCCCATCGGGATAAATAAAGTTCTGTCTATCTTATCTATCTTTATGAGTGATCCACTAAATGTAATTGTAACAGTGGAATCACTATAGGGTGGTGCTAGGTGAAAACAAAATGTAGCTGGATGATATGCTAGCTAGCCCTTAAAAGTATCATTCACACCGCTAAAAAGTTATGAATAAAAATATAAGTGTACATTTGTCAGGTCTGACAGGATACAGGAGAACCGCTGCAGGAAGAGTGTAGCAGATCAACTAGTTTCCCTGTTGTTGTGTAGAGAAAATGTAGCTGTCCTTGTGAATTGTTGACTGTTTTGTATTTCTGCTTCCCAAAGACTCACAAAACACTGCTAATATTTTTTTTTACTTTATTACATTTTTTTAAAACGTTCAGCGTTTCGAGCCCAATTGGCTCTTCATCAGGTACAATGGTGTTTTGTATTAAAACTTAAAATTATGAAATCATCTCTCTTTTTTGGGGGAATCTTTTGATGTGAGTGACTCCGACAAGAAATATTCAGTCACAGTTTGAATGTAAACATATCAGCGCACAGGATTCAAGACCACATCAGTATACAACATAATTAGTCAAAGTAATCAAATTGTACTGCCAAACCACATCTTACTGGGCTGTACGTGCAGGTCTGCCAGTCATGGAGCCACCTGTCTTGCATAAACATTTGATCCAGACAAACTTATTAGCACTGCATCACCACACCTCATTTTGGGCTTCATGGTGCATTCTCCAGTTTGTTTTTCTAATATTTTCCCACAGTGTGTAGTCAATATTGATACAAACTCCAAACACCTTTAAGTAAAATGCAATCCATTGTGACGCCACCACACTGCCTCCAGAATGGCTGTAGAGTTGAATCAACACCTGTGATAGTCTCAACAAAAACACAATAAGCTTCCTAAATGTATGTGGTTTGTAAATATTCAACATTGTAATATTTATTGTTGAATATATAAGAGCTCATTTATTTTATTTAAAACATAATTTAATGCCACTTATTTATGTTATATACAGTTATCTAAGTCATAGCTTATTATAGGCAGAGTAGGCCGATGAGGTCTTTCACATCAGCTTAGGACCTGGCATATGTTCAAACGTATTTTCACATTTGAGGTGCCACTTTGCCTCGTTGTGAGCCAAGAAAAGAAAAAAAAAAAGTTTATAGTGTAATTTATGGTGTAATAAACTTTGATAGCTGTGGTCAGTGGCAGAAATGGAACCGTTTACCACAATAAATATGATCACTCAACAAAGGACACCACAGACAGCAGTTAATGTCTCCTTTATGTCTTTCTCTCTCAAGAAAATTGTTCTGTTCAAAGTTCTTTCAGGAGCAGTTTTCTGACATTTTTTCAGATTTTTTCCTAAGTGCTCCACCGCATTAATCATGAACAGATGACAGAGTTGTTATTATCAAGTGCACACATTTTCGAGTTCAGTGCCCATGACTTCATACTGAAGTTTACGACTGCAGAGGACCAACTTTCACGTCAAAAATCAATTAAGATTTAATATTTAATAGTAACTAGTACGCTATGGGAATTAGGAGGGTTCCCAACAAAGACTGCAGGAAATTTCTGGGAACATCCTCTGAGGTTTGGCGAAACCATTCCTATATGAATGTTACCCTGCAGGTCCCCAAGAAAGGTTTCTCTTATTTGAAAGGACCTGAAGACGGTCAGACCTGGTCCGATAGACCTGTGGATGAATAGACCCCAAATGTGATTGTCCCAGTTTACAAAGAGAAAACCCCATCACTGGCAGCAGCAGCATGATGCTCCTCCAACTAACAAACAAAGTTTGACAGGAAATGCAGTACATTTTTCATGCACTTCACAGTTTATACTCCGTCTGCTTCAAAAAACACTTTTTTCTCCTGTGATCATTATGATGCATCAACTGATCAGAGCTGATAGAGAGTCCGTCTGGATCCACTCGAATATTACACACACAGAACTGAAACCTACGGGACCCTTCCCGACCTGATCACTTTGAATATAGTTTGGTCCACGTTACCGGGAACCATAGAGTGTTTACAGTCTATGCTAGGAACCAAGTGGAACTGTGAAGACCTCTAATCTGCAACATTCCTGTGTAGTAAAAGTTGTGGGTCACAGAACATTTCAACCGTTGGTTTTATTACCAGAACATTGCTTAGTTACAGTAGAAGAAGCTTCCAGGGACATTTTCCATTTGTTTTATAGGTCTATATGCTGTCTATATGTAACCTCTTAAGAACCAAGTGAACATTACTTGTGATATTTTACACAACCGAGATAGAACAACATATAGAGATCTTCCAGGAATGTTCTTGGGGCTAATCAAGAATATTTAAGGTTTTCATGTGCATTTCAAAAATACATTTTCTCTAAATTTGTAGCATCTTTTAGTGAGCTTGCTTTTTGGTTGGCCAGTGCAATTTCATATTTTTATGGCACATTTCCATTGTGTTTGCTTGTATGTGTTTTTCAATTTGTATGGTCTCCTGAGGTTGCGGCACACAACCCATCGGTGATCCTGATTCTACAGATGCTGTGGCTGCAGCTCCACAAAAGTTCAGTTTTAACAGCTTCTCTTCAAATCTTCATCCGTAGCTCAGCCGATGAAGATGGAGTCAGCAGTGGAGGCTCAGCATGGGGTGGAGACTGCTGTGACCGAGACGGAGAACCAGCATATTACCCAAGCACAGATCGCCACTTTGGCACAGGTAACAGATGCCGTTAACACTATTACCACTGCTTCCTGTCAGTGCACGCTGTGTCCAGCTTAAGCTCTGCAAGTTTGGCTTAGTTTGTTCCTCTTTATTAATCTCTAAACCGAGTGACATACTCAGCAAAGTAAGATATTAAAAAAGTATAATTTTGATGTTGCTAATGAGTAATAAAATACCTATTTTGAATGCCACAAATGTAAAATAAAAAAAAGTTCATGTTAAAGTGCACATGGCAGACAGCACGGTCACATCACTTCTGAATTTCAGGTAACCATGACAACAGGCCACGCCTCAGCAACAGGTCCCACAGTAACACTGGTGCAGCTTCCCAATGGACAGACGGTTCAGGTCCACGGGGTCATCCAGGCTGCACAGCCATCTGTTATCCAGTCCCCACAGGTCCAGGCCGTACAGGTAAAACACACACACACACACACATACAATCCTAGTTATAGGTGTTCCATATTTAGCCTCAATATAAAGAACCTTAAGTTAGAAGGTTTGTTTGGTGCATTTCTGTCTGGTTTATTGGTTTGTTTGTTTGTTCCAGATCTCCACCATAGCAGAAAGTGAGGATTCACAGGAGTCAGTAGACAGTGTGACTGACTCTCAGAAGCGCAGAGAGATTCTGTCACGACGCCCCTCATACAGGTGTGTGTGTGTGTGTGTGCGTGCGCGCGCAACACTTTCAGGAAACCGCCAAGACGATCATGATATCTCATAACTAAATCAATCACTTAAAATTTTAAAGGTCATTTGAACTTGGCCCTTTTTTGTTTCATTATTTACATTTTTAAAAGGGCATACATACATAATTAATAATACAAAATATAATACAAAACTCTGGGTGACAATTGCATTTTGTTTTGCAGAAACAAACACCAATTCTTGTTTTTGTTCTTGCTTATAGGGTAATCAGCTCTTTTTCATTTTCTCCCCATTCTTCTCTTTACTTTCTACAACTAGAAGATTTTTCGAGCTGTGTTCATTGCAAGAGAACCATGTTTACTGTAAACTATGATAATCCTTTGCAGCAAGAAACATTTTGGATTCAGTGCCAAAAGAAGATTTAAGGATAGTATTTCCTCTGCCTCATTGGACTTTGTTGTCAAACATTTTTCCAGTGAAGTATCTCTACAATGACTGTGATGAGTAGTATCTAAAATCTGGAGTTAGTAGTTTAAACCAATGTGCTATTGTTCAGTGAAAACCAAAAACAATGAGGATTACATGTGTGGGGCATGGAAATGATCATCAAAAGGTGATGGTGATACTGAAACTGATGCAGCTGACAACCTCAGCTCATCACACTATCCCTGTCCCAACAGGAAAATCCTGAACGACCTTTCATCTGACGCACCGGCTGTCCCTCGTATCGAGGAGGAAAAGGCTGAGGAGGATGCATCTGCTGTTGCTGCCACACCCGCAATCACCACTGTTACTGTCCCCACACCCATCTACCAGACCAGCAGCGGCCAATACAGTAGGTGATAGTTGGCTCAGTGGAGCTGTAGCTGAGGCTGCAGGTTGATGTAATTCAAACATCATAGTTGTCGTAGTTGTTAAAGTTTTAAGTTGCATGGCTAATTAGGCTAAACAGTTGGGCTACATACAATCAGCTTTCATATTAGTTTGTTCATAACAATTAGCTATTAGCCTAACAAGCATGCTATGGCTGTGTAAATCATACCGGCAGTGGATGGGAGAGTGCGGACATAACAAGTTTCTGCTTGTTAAACAGTTGTTTTGATAAATTACTCCTATTGGCTTGCTACTTGCGATGGTTTTATTATAAAGTCATCAACACAGAGAGCAGGTTTCTCTGGTTTCTTCAACTACTGATAAAAGAACCAACCTAAAAAAATCCCCCAGGTTCTCCCTAATTTTGAACCAGTTGCAATTCAGAACCGGGTTTCGGGGGCCGTCCCCAGTCACAATGTCAAACTGGTCTTCAGCCAGACACTGACAGATGCGCTTGTTCTATTATTTTATGTAACACCTTAAAAGAAATATGCCCATTTATCTGATATTAGCAGCAGTGCACAAGTCAGTGAAGACAAATGTAAACATGTAGAAACATATTAGGTAGCGGGACATCACACCTGTGTAAATGATTCTTTTCTTCAGTAAAGTAGCTGGTTGTTTACTCAACCATTATCTGAGAGAGTATTTCTGTTGGCAATGAATCACATGAGCAGTTCAAGCAGGTGAATCCTCAAAATATGAAGTGATGCATCATGTCTGAACAAGGTGTAAGGCATTAAAGCAGAGAAACACATCTTGACAAACGTTTCATCAAAATGTTTCTTTATGAATGACCGATGAGCAGAGCTGGAGAACAGATTATGTCTTGGCTGTTTTGTCCTGGTATGGCTTCCTGCCCAAAGTACAAATTAAATATGACCATACCATAATATGAATAAAACACAATTCTTATGGTGTTTTTTTTTTCATTATTATTTTTCTTTTATTTGTTCCCTTTCTCCTCCTTGTCATCTGTCCCTCTCACCAAACACACAGTTGCGATCACACAGGGTGGGGCTATTCAGCTGGCTAATAACGGTACAGATGGAGTCCAGGGCCTCCAGACTCTGACCATGACCAACGCAGCAGCAGCCACCCAGCCTGGAGCCACCATCCTCCAGTACGCACAGACCAGCGATGGCCAGCAGATACTGGTTCCCAGTAACCAGGTGGTGGTCCAAGGTGAGAGTGGGCTGGTTTCAGATCATCCGTATTAATAAAGAAGTGTGTAATAGGGGTGAAGGTAGTGATATCTGATATCTTGCACCTAGAGCCATAACTTGGGGGAAAAAAGCAATTTTTCTTCCTCTTCATGGTAATTTTCTGCTGTTGGTAGCAAAGACAAAAACATTTCACTATTCTCAGTCAGCAAACAAGCTAATGAAACATTGCTTCTCCAAGTTAAAAGTGTTTTTTATCAAAACATTTAATTTAACTTTCTGCCATTTCAGCTGCCTCCGGGGATGTCCAGGCCTATCAGATCCGAGCAGCCCCTGCCAGTACCATCGCTCCGGGGGTGGTCATGGCCTCATCCCCCGCCCTCCCCACCGGGGGCGCTACTGAGGAGGTCACCCGCAAACGCGAAGTCCGCCTCATGAAGAACAGGTATGAACAGAGGAGGAAATCTGTGAATTTGTATGTTTGATCTCAATAATGGCTTTTCCCAGTATCCAAGCTGGTGCCTTTGTGAAGGTTCATGACCCAAATATGTCTCAATGTACCGCCTTAAAGTCGGCCTGGGGTAGGTGCATTTAATACAGTATGATAATAATGTAGATCAATTAATTATGTTTCAAAGAGTGTTGTTTATTAAAATTATATAGCACAAACAAGTTCTCCCAAATCCCCCCAAAATGAGTAAAAAAGACAAATTGTGTCTTATTCTTCCTACAGAGAGGCAGCCCGTGAATGTCGCAGGAAGAAGAAGGAGTATGTTAAGTGTCTGGAGAACCGAGTGGCCGTCCTGGAGAACCAAAACAAGACACTAATTGAAGAACTTAAAGCCCTCAAAGACCTTTACTGCCATAAATCTGAGTAGTTCCAGTCCTGAACACCAACCCGGGCCAAGTAGCATTTCAGTTCTTTTCAAATACTTTGACTGTTTGATTCTGCCTGCCTGGCCTTCAGTTTGCACACGACTGTCTCCTTTCGACAAAGTCGCCCTAATCCAGTGCTTCTTACACTACCTTCTCTTCAGTATCCTGTCAGTATAATACATTTTAACTATACAAAATCTGTACAGTGTACGTACATATCGGTACACTGAAAACACCCGTCCATACTGTCATTCAGGTCTGATGATAGACATTGGCAAAGTGCTACTTTATAGTCTAAAACCGTAGGATAAATCAGCTGCTGACAATGGTTAACATGTTCCTCAACACAGCTTTGTCTGTGAGCCTGCATCTTATTGTCGTAGACAATTGGCTAATACACATATAAGTTAGTATTAACTTATATGTGTATGAGTTAGTTAACACTGTACTCATTACAGTCATTGTAGAGATACTTCACTGGAAAATGTTTCACAACAAAGTCCAGTGAGGCAGAGGAAATACTATACTTAAATCTTCTTTTGGCAACAAAAAGAACCTCCCTGTAGTTCACTTCAACCATCTACATGACTTGCAGGGCCAACCTGCAGATCCAAATGGTTCATAAAAGTTTATTAGGGTACAAACTTTTATCACTTTTGCTCAGACGTATGAGCGTGTTTGCTCAAGTGTTTTTACTTTCAGGTTGAAAAGCTGTTTACGCGTCATATTTTATTGGCCTCATTGGACTCCAGTCAAGCATCTGTGTTTGCTATGTAAGCAGTAATGCCCGACAAGTTGTGCTTGAAACACCACCATTGTTGCTATGGTTACCTGCAGTTTAATTTACTGTGATTTAGAACAGTAGTTAAATTGTGGACCAGAATTATGTTTAAGTCGTCCTGATATGTGATTTTACGGACACCTGCCAAATATTCATAAATGAATTCTGTCTGTTGCCGTGGTGAAACTTTACTTTCACGGTGGTGAGTTCAGTGTTAAACAGTATACTGACCAAAACTATGACGACAAGACCCAGCTTGTAAAATATTTGATTATGAATACTATTGAATACCTTTTGAAATTGTGACGTTATTTTTGCCTGTTGAATGCTCCATTTTACAGAACATACTTTATCCTAAAACAAGTTGCACCACAGTTAAGACTGACATTTCTGTGTCAGGCAAGCTCAGTCAGTTGCAGTTAAAGACTTTGAATGATTTGTCTACTTGATCCACATCCTGACGTGAACCAACGTTTCAGAATATGGCCACTTGTATAGTGGACTCTACAGCTAATTGGGCACACACAAGTAATTTTTTCTATGCGTTTTTAAAGATGCCACCAACTGCCAATGTTGAAGGAAGTGGAAGGACTGTGTATGTCAGCAGACAGAGGATTGCCTCAGTCTTGTCTGTAAAAAAGGGTATTGTAGTGTGATGTCACACTTTTCAATTCACTCATTGTTTTTCTGCTTCTCGGAGATGCTATTAAAATAAGATTATTAGCTGGATGAGGCACAGTTCCTATTAATTATGGTAACATTTTACTCACTAGCTTAACACAAAGGGTCATTTTATCTAAACCAAATTATTTGGAAAAGGCAAGGAAAACTTTGCAGAACAACTTAGTCATTCAACTTTGACTGACTGTACTTGCTGCGGTTCTGCACACAAGTAGTTTTTCAAGGCAAAGCACAGTTTTAATAGACATTCAGGTGTGTTCATGGTTTAGATAATTGGGGGTTTGTTTATAACTCACCGCTCCTGTGTCCCCAGATATCAGCAGTTAACTGTGTGAGTAAAATGTTGTCTCGTAACAGATGAGTTATGTGTAAAAGGATAAAAAGAAGATCCAGGTTGTACAAAAATGCACATTTATGGACTATTTCAAATACCAGAGACCTAGATGTTTTCCAAACCCAACTAACATTGAATTTGAAGTCCAGCATCACAGTAAACTGTCACAAAAAAGACCAGCGTGATCAAAGTTATCATTTTTCCTTGACATTTCATTCTTCAGTGTTTTACAATAATTGCGTCTGTTTTGCAATGTCTGTTAAATGGTGGTAAAATATGGATTGCGACAACATGTGAGATTGCAGAGCCATTTTTTAAATATGTAGCAGATTGGATTCTGTGTGAAATCTACAGAAGATGTAGGCTACAATTACATGAGTTTAACACTAATAATCCAGTTCTAGTTGAAAAGAGATCACTTTTATGGGACTGTGTGTTGTGTTTTTGAGAAGATACATGTATGTATTTGTTTATTTTTTTACATTTCTGTACATAGACTCTACAGCATGTGTAGACCTCATGTATTTCTGTTTATTTGATATGAAAAATGTTCTTATGGCTTGTATGAAACCAACTTTGCATATTTGTAACATACATCAATGTATAATAGACGATGTAATCCACCAGGCCTACCACCGTCATGGCAGCTAAGTGTATGAGAAAAGGCCTTTGTTGGAGATGTTATATTTTGGAGTGCTGTGCTCTGTTTAGGATCGGCAGTGTTTGTTTGTAGAGAAGAGCGAATCAGTTGAGAGCAGTCGGCGTCCACAACATATATCAGTTTCATAATGATCAGTTTTGTTTATTCAAAAACTGCACAATAGAACCCTTGGTGGCTTCACACTCAGCCACACATGGTTATGTTTTTTAACTGTATTTTTATCTCATAGACCTAAACAGAAATGGTTCCATCAGTAGCCATTTTTTTACGTCTTCCCATTCATCTAATGAAAGCACAATCTTTCTTTCCACTGGAGCCCTTTTTATGTTTATTTTATTGTACTTTGACTGCATTTATTTGACTACAAAACTACATTAGATTTTTTATTGCTGTTTATTTTATTGGTTCCAGTGGTAAGATGCATGTCAGTTAGTTAATTCTCAACCCACGTATTTGCTTATTTCAACTGGAAACTAACCTGAATCCTCTCTAAACAAAATATTTGACATTTTTGGGGTATAAGATACTCTTCGTGGTTTTGTTATGGAAACTCCAAATTCTTAGTTTTTCCTCCAGCTCACTGTATGTTTGAAACTTCATAGCGCACTCATAGAGTTGGAGGTATATTCTGGTAACTTCTATTTGTGAGCAGCATCAAGGTTCATTCTTGACCTTGGAAACAGTAATTACTTAACTCAAGGTCCACTTAATATCTTTTTCCAAAACTTTCAAATGCATCTCACAGTCTTCATCAGCGGATGAAGTTTGCTCAGTTGTCATTACATGACAAAGTATGGAACTTCAGTCATGTGATAACAGGTTGGTGTGAGATAATAACCACTGTCACTGTTCAAAGATGGTCTTTGGTTTGTTTGGTTGAAAGCTCCGGAAGCTAGTAAGTGGACCTTGAGTTAACATTATTTTGACTAGAAATCTATTTCTGTTTCAAAACCTCAATCATGAGGTGAGAGGAAATTTGGGGGCAAAAAAAAATGGCAGCTCTAACAATTAGAGTGTATTCCTGGTTTTTTTGTATTAGTTTTTAAAAGATCATCAGTTCATGGTAGCTCTGCCAGTTTTATTTTTCTAGTTTAAAACATTTTGATATTGTACAGTATGTATTTGTAATTAAAGAGGATTAAATGGTTGAACCAGATAAAGGAATCACACGGCACCTTACACTAAGACTGAGTAATTCAGAAGGCTTTGAATGAATAATCTCTTATTGACCCACAACACATTAGCATGTACTGTAGCTGTACATGTGCCTGTTTTGCTCTTCTCCTGCCTGTTACCGTGTGGTTTAGAGAAATCATAACAAAATGCAGAAGTAATCTTTTTTTAATGCATTTCAAGGGATGGAATTAAGTCTGACAAACCATACCTTTGGCCTCGCTCATTGTAAAGATTTGATAGAATCACTATTTAGGATAACAGAGTAATCTGTGCCAGGGGTTTAACACTGTGTGTAGGGAAGGGAAGCACTAAAAACCTTTAGATACTGGTGCCATCAGTACCTGAGTTACTGGGATGAAAAATTTTGTAAGTGTATTCTGAAAAATAATAATTTCCACCTCTTGTAATTCACACATCCAGTGCTGGTGCTGAAAAAATCTAGTAATAATCTTTTTCTGTTGATTTGTTATAGTGAGCTCAACTTTGTGATGTGATTACACAATATCTTTCCAACAAAACCAAAAGTGATTTTATTTCTGTGCCAGAACAATTTATACTCACAGGCCTCATTTCTGCATGAAACAGATTGATATACATGTGTGTAAAAGTATATATATATAGAATTTCTAGAACAGTAATAACATTTTTTCTAACTTTAATGTGATCAGTTTATATATTGCCACTTTTACAAGTGATCAATTTAAAATGCCATGTATTGTATAGTATCTTGTAGAGACAAGGTCACCAAATGATGCGTTACTGTTTGTTTCAACATTGTCACATTATGAAACTATACCAGCCCATTATTTGAAAGTGCTGTTACTCTGACATTACATCACTCTTTTGTAAACACTTGCTATGTCGCAATAAACAACTCTTGAAGATTGTTATGTATTTTATTTTTAATCAATCAGTCATATGTGAACAATCCATTCATGACCGACGGCTAAACCTTGAAGGGATCATTATTAAATTTAAAAGACAGGTACGATTTTTAACATCTTACAATTGAAAGTCAATTTTTTAAAAACTTTCAAACATACCATTTGAAAGAGTTGGGTTACTATTTGTTCACATTAATAAATAGACATTTGGTTAAAATACTCCGTTACAAGTGCAAGTTCTGCAATAACAATTTTACTTAAGTGAAAGTATATTTGTACTACCAGTAAAATACACTTGAAAAGTAAAATTGTCATTATGAGATTTTTATTTTGCAAAAGATTAATAGTCTACGTGTTAAGCATATTTTGAAAGATTTCATGAGTAAGGGGATATTAAGAGAAATATTAAATGTCAACCATCCCTGGTCTCCCAATCTTTAATATTGCTTGAATGCACTGATTGACAGGTAGATGCAATAGAGGACGGTTTTCACTGTCAAAAAAGGGTGTGGATCGACGACGATACAAAAATAGTAGCGCTGAGTCTCCAGCAGACAGCTCCTTTAACAAATGAGCGGCTTTAAAAGGTCCATATTTTGATTTCTCAGCCAATGGGAGTGAATGGAATTCCTAAGTGGGCGGGGCCACAACGTCTTCGTTCCAAGTAGTGCAGTTCGGGAGCTCCGGTAACAGATGGCGGCGGCGGGGAGTACGTACTCCACAAATCTGACTGGTTGGAGGCATTGATGGGGTAGTCCGGACCAGCTGCCAGAGTTGGTTGTCTATCGAGGAATCTGGACAAGGCCTAGTCAATCTGACCTCATTGAGAATTCCTTGCCTGCAATCTTGAATTTTTTGTGTTTTTACCTTGTTTTTTTTTTCCTGGAGGCCGCAGAAACCTCGGGCTAGATTTGGCTACACACCGATCCGAGTGCAAGGAGGCATCTGTGGGATTGTTTGGAAAGTCTCATAAAATGTATTTGCCATAATTTGGCGGTTTGAAGTCGTAACGTGTTCATTTTGTAGATACAATGGTCTTTACACGATAACAAAACGTGGAATTAATGTGGAGTAGAAAAAAGTTTAAGGACACAAGCTAACTACTTAGCTAGCTTCCTATAATGCTAGTTAGCTACCCAGCAGCGAAACTCTAGCATGTTGAATGAATGAATGAATGAATTGGCGACCACCTGCATTTAACTAACAACTGCTTGTTATAACAAGAACACGTCGAATACGACTGTGACTTTTCTCCAACAGGGTGAGCCTGTCTGGCTAACTCCCCTCTGACTGTTACACTACATACCCACAAATGGACAGGAATGCGATTCCTGGGAGTTGGTGGACAGCGGCGATTTAGCACGCAAAGAGTGTTGTGCTAATACAGACTATAGCCTGGTAATGTTCATGAGACTGGGGGAAGCTAACTTTAGCTAGCTACAGATTTTTGCACTACTTGGGACTTGGCTGCAATAGTGTGAAGCTTACACCCGGTTCGGAATGGGGAATACGGTGTCATGCTGCGTCTCTCCCGAGTCGAGCCCCAAACTACCTTCGAGACAACCGGCAGAGCGGCTAGAGGAGTTCCAGACCAGCACCGAAGTGAGCGATGATAACACCGTGCCCTATCTGCAGCATATAAGCGACAGAGAGATCCCTGATGGTAGGTGTCTACCAGATACCTGGCACACCTGTGATGGTTACATTAGATATCTTAAACTTGATTTTCATTTCCTGTATTTGAGCCCATGAAGCGTCACACCCATGTTTGTTTACAGGAAGGTTCATCTTAATCCAGTCACTGCCATAGTGAGGAAGCTCCTTCATGTGACTCCCAAGCACACAAAGTAATCTTGATGACAGAATGAGCAAATATCCACTCCTCGTGTACACACACACAGTTATTTCTGTCAGTAAGGGACCCCTCCACTAATATGGACACACAAACGGTAAATATTCAGTGTAACAACAAACAACAAGTTGATGATATACTCTTTCAAAACTGCAGGTAAATACACACGCAGACACTGCTTTAGCTATTGCCAAGTTGCCAGACGTGTTTATTGCCATCCTGCTGCCAGCAGTGCACTGATGATGATGATGATGATGATGATGACATTCTTGGCACTCTTTAGTTGGGCACTGCATCATGTTGATCACACTGGTGTCACATTACCAACTCAGACATTAACAAAGAAAACAAGTCCATCATCTTCCTGGTGCCAAATTAACCATTCAGAAATTAGCAATAAAAAACAAGCCCTTAATTATTATTGTCGTTTACCAACCTCAGTTTTATTTCCATGGTCTATTATTGAGTGGGGTGGTGGGGAAACAAAGTGGAAATAGAGAGGTCATGCCTTAACCAGAACATATGTGATTTTTTTTTTTTAACAAGCTTATGTACATGTGATCAAACTGTGCCCACTGTTACAGAGTCAAAGTGTAAATTAAGTTTAGTAAATGGGCCACGTCTTCAGACAACCCCCCTCAAAGTTTTTGTTGCTCATGCTGTGATCTCATGCTGTGATACAGGCCCCTGATAGGGAAAGCATCTCAGATATTTTTCTGTAATGAAGGCCCGAGCTCAGTCTTGTACTATCAGTCCCAGTATTGCCACTCCTCACTGGCTCCCAGGCATTCAGTGTTCATTCCATTTATGTTGGTGTGGATAGTAGTGTGCGAGTGCAGTTTGGTGAGACCAGCTGTTTGCAGGGTGAGGGTCATAATCTGTCCCAACAGTCCTTCCTACATTCCTCATGTCTCTTCTTGCTGTCCTCTTGTCACAAACGTCCTCGCCTAATCGCCTGTCTTTTATGTAATGTGCCGTCTGCACAGATTTGGATAAAGAACGTTTTCACTAAGTCATGCTCGTGTCGAAGTAGTAGCTCAAGGTCCACAAAAAGTCGACTGTCTACAGTGTAAATTAATCACACTGTGCTTTGCCTTATGTACAGTGTCCAAAAATAAAACCCTGCCAAAGGGTTTAAGTGTAGTTTCTTACACATTTATGAGAGTAAAAAGCCTTAATATAATACTTAATCACTTAAATTTATATTTTAAACAAAAGCTTGTGCAGTCTTTTCTTACTTTTAAGACAGTTGCACACTGGGGGGTGGCAATATTGATATGGAAATCCTACATGTCTCTGCTAGATCTTCAGTGTCTGCTGTTAATGCTAACACTGAGTGATTGGTTAAATGTTGATGTAAAATCTGAAAGTAATAGGAGTAAACATTGGTACTCAAGGCAAATTGGATTTGAAATGAAACGCTCATTATGAGGGTAAAGTTCTGACTGCCAGCAGAAAGTGAACAGTGTAGGGATTGTAGTCTTTCTTTATACACAGTCTACCAGTCAGTCCGTCAGTCAGTTTATTTATCTTAAGTGTTGTTTGGTGTCAAGGCTTTTGTAGTCATACATAATCATACAATGCATATCTTCTCAGTTGATGCTCTGCCAAATCTGTACTGCAGCCACTTTCACTTCCTGCTGTTCTCGGGGGCTTTTTGTTGTGAGATTGGTTTACGAATGAATCCAAAGACTCATGTTGCATTATTGGCATTAATGGCTTCCTCTTTTCTCCTTTTAGCTTCATCACAACCCAGGAGTGTGAGCTAAGCAGCACACAATATGCTTTTTGTTGACAGATTGCCATTATAAAGCACTAATGTACACTTTCTGTTTTCTCAGAGCTGGCCTTGGAGTCTAACCCGTCGGACCACGCCCGAGCAAGCACCATCTTCCTTAGCAAGTCCCAGACAGATGGTGAGTAATCCTAACGTCACACACACACACTTCCCTAAGATCCTTTGAAGAGCAAACACATCTGTGACAGTGCAATCCTGGCAATGGTGTTAAAATGTTCTTTACTTACTTTGCTGTATAGCTTGAGAGTGCACAACACACACACTGGAGCCACAGGCATCTCTAACAGTCAGGTCAATAAGTGATTAAAGCAGGTCTTTTCTATACTCAGACTGCTGTAGATGTCTTTAATTAGCTGCTATTAAACAGCCACCAAAACATTTCAGGTGTAATACTACATTTGATTCTGACTGTTACTTGTTTACAAGATGTAGCGCGCTAATGTACTGAACACTGATTCCTGCTTCTAGCTTTGCTTTTGCTGAACACCTCTCTTCCTTTACAGTACGAGACAAGAGGAAAAGCAACCACATAAATCACATCAGTCACGTAAGTGTCAAAATCTAAATGTTGATCATAAATCTGATTGCTGAATTGATGTGTGCTAAGCTATATTTTCCTTACTGACCTGGAGGTGAGTTTACATTGTAGAGTGGCCAGTTCAGATTTGATGATTCTGATAGTAGATATTTTGTGTTTGAATTTATTATCTTTATATTTAATAAATTAGTACCAAATCCAGAATGTCACACAAGTATTCAGTGTTAAAAGGCTGTGAAACATTAGATCATAGAACATTAAAGCTCTGTATTGTCAGATCGAGTCAAGATGAAACCGCTTTTCTAGAGTATCTAGCTTCCGTATTGTGACCGTGCTGTTGCTAGCTAGCTAAGTGATGAATCTTAGCTCTGTGCCGCTAAAAGTTGAAGATTAATTCATGGGCAGACATCATGATATTATTGGTTGAAACTGGTTGCTTCAAGCTTACATAAGCACACGTCATTTGTTTTACAGGAAGTAAACATGATTGGATTTTTATATAAGAATACTAAGAGATTTTTTTTTTTGGCATATATTGTTAAATAGGTGCACAATATGACTGGGGATGTGATCTAAAAGGTTTTATAAACTATAGAAGCTGCTCATAATGGCCAATAATCAAGGGATAAACCAGAAAACCTTATTCTTATGAATGCCAAACTTGATGACAAAATATTTTTACCAAAGAAATCAAAATATCTCATCATATTTAAAATGTGTAATCCTACCTACGAAGTCTGATTGGTTTGGTTCAAACTAGGGAAACAGCTGCCAATGAGCATAACACCAGACTTAAAACTAAAACTTCTGAAAAAAAATCATAGACTATTCCGAAGTGTGGAATCAGTGGTAAGAAATGCAGCCATCAAGACTAATTCCTGTCCTGTGATCAGCTCGAATTGTTGATTGTGTGATTTCAATGTCTCAAGGTATCACCTGGTCCACTCTCAAAGAAATACAGCTCCTGTTCAACAATCTTCATAGACGACAACACTGTCAGCCAGCCAAACCTCAAAAGCACAATCAAATGGTGAGAGACTTTCACACACAGAAACAAACACATACGCACACACACACACACACACACACACACACACACACACACACACACACACTGTGTTGTCCAAAAGTCACTCATTTCACATGAGAAAATCCTGTTGCATCACAGCGTGGTAATCCTAGAGTAATACTTCATGGCTGTGTGACTAAAACAGATGTCCTCCTAATTTAGGACAGTCCTCTGTAATGACATTATTTCAGTGAATGTGGAAAATCACATTTTATCAGGATTATCTCTGTGTGTTTAAATGAAGCCTCCTCGCTGAATGTGTGCAAATGTTTTGTCACACCATAAGGTCTGACACACACAGCATGCTATTCTCTCATTGAGATTGTTTTTATTTAAGCTATAAAACACAAAAAGCTAATCAACACTATTTGTCTTTTCCCTCACTTTTCTCTCTTTCCCCAGTGTCACATTAGCAATATACTACCACATCAAAAACAGGTAGGTTTATATTCTTTATTTGATCGTATTCATGTCAAATTATATTGCAAAGTATGTTGACAGATGTTATTATGTGTTCTTTAGGGACTCAGACAGGTCACTGGACATCTTTGATGAGAAGTTGCACCCCTTATCAGTGAGTATGTTGTTGGGATTTCCTCAAACTCAGTAACAGTGACTTTTGCCAGTCAGAGAGTCTCATTACCTGGTCATAAAGTCATTTATTCAAGCCAGCAGTTTTGATACTTCAAGTCATTTATCTATTATTTAGTCCATCTGTCCAACCAGGCTGTCGGTCTGAGCAGCCTTAAGATGTTGCTGCAATTAATTTGCATTTACTTGCATGTTGAATCTGAACCTAACAACTGGAAAACATTGACCATATACCATGTGCCAAGATCAGAGATGGGATCTTGTACCATAGCTTACCCCGTGAGTACATACAGTCTGGATACATGTAGAAAATGTAAAAGTTAAATCCTTTGAAACGTTCTCTGAAATGAAATGAAACCGTATTTGCTGTGGACTGTTTCTTTTTGTCCTTACTTTCAATTCTTAGTGGTGTCCCAATACAAAACTTATTACAGTGCTTTGTGTAGAGACAGTTGTACCCCCTCTTTGTCCTATAAACTGAGATTTTTCAGGGCTATCCATAAGAAAAAACATGAACAGTAGTGGAGAAGAAGGAAAGAAGTGTCCTTTCTCATCCTCTCTTGTGGTCTTTATAAATGGTTCCCATTCAGTTGTAGACTGATAATGAGGCATGAGTGGTGTCTCTTGCCACAGTGAAGTTGTTTTACCGCCGACCCTCATAGCTCAGTCTTTGGAGGCCCACTCCAAGCTGAAGATGACATCAAATAGATGGGAAGGTTAAGAGGAAAATTTGCACCAAAACGAAAACAATGTTGACGCCTTTTTATAAGTAACACTCGGATAAAACAAACATTACTACTAAATGTCTGCTTGAAATTTGGGTATGTTTCAACCTCCTGTATTCCCTATGAGTGCTAACTTTGCACTCGCCACCTCTGTTGTAGAGATTTGGGGAAATGAGGACTCACACAAAACAACATATATATCGTTGGCAAGCTGCACAAGCCTACTACAGCTTTCCAAATAAACATGATTATTACAAAATCATTTCCAACACTCGCCTCTGAGTCTGACTGAAAGTAAACAGAAAGTAGCTGCCTGGGATAGCCATTACGGCTAACTGCATAGGGATCTACATCCAGGGCTTTTTCTATCAGCTAACATTACCATGGTAATGCGTGATCATAGTGGGTCAAGGAAAATGTATAACCAGTTGTTTGTTGCTGATGGGTCACACAATTTGCAATCCCTCACGTAAAAATAGAATTTTACATGTTGTAATTGCTTTTTTCTGATCATATTGGGAGCTGACTGTTTCCAGTTGATTTTGGGGAGGTGAAACACAGTCTCCAGAACAGCAAATTCATTTGTTGTAACAGTTACACAGCTGGGATCACTCTCACCCGTGGACACATGTATTTTTTCCAAGTCTGGTGAAAGTTTTCCTCCTCAGTCGGCTGTGGAGAGCTGTGACACCACTAGTTTCCTGAGGTATTTTGTCTTTCAGAACGGTCCTGTTGTCCCCGAATCTCTACAACAGAGGTGACGAGTGCAAAGTTAGCTAAACCTATAGAGCCATAATAGCCACATTTATGGGTAACACTTCATGCTTCTCCTGTAACTGTCATTTTAGAATTTGATCTTGGCATGCTTGAAGCCAGAGTGGTGGAAAATGAACAAATTGCAAACATGGACATATTCCACTTTTAAGACATTGTTAATAGATTTTATCACCAGAACCAGTCAGTCTCTTTGTCACATATCAGTTTTATATACTCAAAGCTGTCTCATCAGACCTGCCTTTGACCTGATGTTTGTGGTCCATTTCCTACGAAGTTTTTTATTTTTATTTTTTCAAGAAGCAAATCAGTCAAGATAAATCTATAACCTTACATCATACTTGCTTCGCTCAGACGTTTGTGTGTGTGTGTGTGTGTGAACTGTTTGTCCCATACAGAGAGAGCCAATGGCAGATGACTACTCCCGTGTAGACCCGGAACACAAACTGATCTACCGCTTTGTCAGAACGCTCTTCAGTGCTGCACAGCTCACTGCAGAATGTGCCATTGTCACTCTAGTAAGTCTGTCTCTTTTACAATGTTAATATATTGTTAGAATAATGATATTATTGTTGATATGCTGGGACTCAGTGGAGAGTTTGATAGAGGTTTAGTTTTGGTCCTGCCAAGAATAAAACTTGGAACTTTGAATACCTTTTTAAATTTGGTAACACAGAGTTTTAGTACAAACTAGACCGCCTTTATCAAATCAGGCACACCAGTCTATGAATTATTATTATTATTATTATTATTATGGATCTTTAAAATCAGTCCAAGACCATTTGTAGAGATGCTTGTTTCTGTAATCTGTTAGATATTTTTATAGTTCTAAAGCCTAGAGTATTAGCAGTAGAGTTCATGTAGTTAAATACTGTGGTATTACTATAAAGTGGTCACCAGAGGGCAGTAAACCCCTGCGAACTGACTTGTCCCAAATAACACTAATGACACTTTCCAGGTGAGTGTCTGTGTTCACAAGGCATCACACAACACAGACATCAGCCATGACTAAAAAGACTTTGAGGCCATAAGTAGATGGATTCTTCGTTAAATTAGAAATTGGGGTTTTTACGAGACCAATCTAACAGGTTTGATCCCTACATATCCTTTTTTTGTTATATGATCTAACATACTGAGTAGATTTGTTTGAGAATGTGCAGTTTGTGTATGCTATTCGTCTTTGTTTGTGACTGGCAACCAACTGAGGTGCAGATGCAAAAATGCAGTGCAAAACAAATGTTCTGTTTTTACTATAGCAAGTTGGGCCCAATTAATATCACCAAAATATTGTAGTTTTAGCAGTTAGTAGCATGTAGTCCGTTTGATTTGCTGTGGCTTCTTCTGTTTGCAATGAGTAATGTATGAAAGAATAATACCTCTATACCAGTTTTACTACACGCACCATTAGTAAAGCAGTAGGTCTAATACAGTAACATGAGTATTGCCACTAAACAGAGGTGTAGGAGAATTTGCTGGTACATAATATGTGGACATTAACCCAGCGTTAGCCTGACCTGTTGTCCTTAGTTTTTTATATATATATATATATATATGGAAATTATTAAGGATTCACCTGCCAAAATCTTGTCAGTTCTCAATTAAAATTTTGACCTTTAAACATTGTTCTTCCTCAAGGTGTACTTGGAGCGCCTGCTGACATACGCTGAGCTGGATATCTGCCCCGCCAACTGGAAGCGTATCGTCCTGGGAGCCATCTTGTTGGCTTCCAAAGTCTGGGATGACCAGGCTGTGTGGAATGTCGACTACTGCCAGATCCTTAAAGACATCACTGTGGAGGACATGTGAGTTGGTTTTTGTTACGAAAACACACTGAAAATGAGGAAGGTAGAGATGGAAACAGAATCACTGGTTTCAATCACAATCAATTTCTGTGGGGGTAGGCATCTGAAGGAAATATATATGTCACATTAGATGCCATGTTCTGAAAATAGATGTTAAAATTCTATACAGTTTCATCCTTTTTCATTAATTTATTTATTTTAGATTTGAGTTTGGATTGTAGCATGGCCCTTTGGACTGATTGTTAAAGTGGTGTAGAGTTTTGAAACCTTCTTTAAATTTGACAGATATTACCAAAAACTTAAAGAGGGATAACTTCTTCTATGGAAGATCTGTACCACGCTACACCAAACCAAATCAGATCAGAACCGAACTGAATATGTAAATACCTGTCTTCTGATTCTTCAGTATTGGGGAATATGAGGTTCAGGGGCTGGTGTCCTCCCGTTGATGGTTGTGATTATCATTAACAGAATCACTAGGCATAGTCAAAAAGTGCATACCTATGCAGGGTGTCTGCGCTCACCCTTAAGGAAATCCGAAAAGAACTCTTGAGTAGAACCACTGCTCCTTCATGTTGAAAGGGTACCAGTTGGTTCTGTGTCTGCTCAGGATGTCTCCTGGACACTCCCTGTGGACATATTGTAGACATGTCCAGGTGGAACGAAACTCTAGGAAAGATCCAGAACACACTGGAGCGATTGCATGTCTTACCTGGCCTCGGAACGCCTTAGGATCCCACAGGAAGTGCTGGAGGATATGTTAGGAAGGACATCCGTGATGCTTTTCTGCCACCATGACCCAGACCCATTTTGTAATTATGGGATACAGAGTATCCCATAATTGAGTAATAGCTTAGCTTTTTGTTTGTCAAGCTTGTTTGTTAATAGTGGTCAGGTCATTTAACTAATGCAGCCAAATAAAAAAGGATCTTAAATTGTTGTTTACTCAGATGTGTCTGGCATTTTAAATTCATCTCTAAATTTGGTTGTCGTGGGTATTTGGATTTCTGAGCTCTAGATGTAGAAAAAGGTGAGATTCTTAACAAATGCACACAACAGGGTTCTGGCACTACATGTGTGCCCCCCTAATAAAAGAAATATAACAACAAAGATGCACTTAAATCAGACAGAAGAAGGGAAGTGCTGGG
Organism: Maccullochella peelii; assembly: GCA_002120245.1. Classification (NCBI taxonomy): domain Eukaryota; kingdom Metazoa; phylum Chordata; class Actinopteri; order Centrarchiformes; family Percichthyidae; genus Maccullochella; species Maccullochella peelii. Next base: position 13,959 of record LKNJ01003858.1, on the reverse strand, counting down.
ATAGATGGAAGCTGTAGCATCTCTGCTGTCGCTCGGGCTATAAGCCAATGAAGAGGCCAGGAGCTGCACTTGGAGCACCCAGGCTTTATTTCCTACAATTGCTTTGTGTGTGTGTGTGTGTGTGTGTGTGTAAAAGAGCCTCCTTGCTTTTTGTGATTTGGAAAGGTGCGTGCACACTGCCTGCATGTGTTCTCTGTCCGTGAGCCCCCATCCCACTTTGACTCTCTCTTTCCTCTCATATACATCTGACCTGCACTCTCTCGGCTCTGTTTTCATTGCTGCCATTGAAGTGTCTTTGTGAGCCTGGTCGGGTCCGGATGGAGGGATGGGAAGAAGGGTAGGGAGAGAAACAGAGAGACAGACAGAGAGAAATGCAGGGGAGGGTCTCAAGTGCTCTCACTGCTTCTACATAATGGCCCAGGCTCTCGCCCACTCCATTAGTTGCCCCGGGAGACCAGACATCACACACACACTCATGCTCACTCTCACCACCTTTGCTGACCAACAAAGCATCCTAGATGCTGTCTCCTTGGTGACCACCTCCCTTAGCTTTTCTCGTGGCTGTGATGATGAGGAGGAAAGATGATGGAGGTTGTAGTCTGGAAAAAGAGCTGTAATACTGATACATGTCTGATTACTGCAAGTGTGTGTGTGTGTGTGTGTGTGTGTGTGTGTGTGTGTGTGTATATGAGATTTGTTTCCATCTCCATAAGCACTTCCCATGTTGAATTCTTAAAGTCAAAGCACAAATTTACAGCATGACCATTTCTTTTGTAAAATCCTATCACCTGTGCTGCTCCGATGAACAACAAGAGTAAAACCACAGATGAAGGAAGAAGTCTTTGAAGAATAGAAATAGCCTTTCTTCTATTGAATAGATGAGTATCATGTGTGACTGTTGTTTTATTGAGTATTGACCATATTTACTGTGGCTTTTCTGGGAAAAAAAAGTTATTTGCATAATATTATTTTTATTTTTACGATAAACATCAGCAGAAAAACCCATGATTAGTCATAAGTTAGGATTGTCAGTAAGAATAAAACTTAAGACATTATTTCACAACATTTGGTGTAATTTGAATAACAGTGTGTAGCAAAAGCTCAGAAATACAGGTTAGATTCCAAAGCAAGGAGGTTATGAATAGTTTGCTGAGATTTGAATTTTGGATCTTCCTGTGGCAATACAGAGCCTGAGAAGATGACCTTGCATATCTTTATATTTCTTTACTGGACTTTTGTCCTCTGTTCCTCTATTGCACTGCTGCACTCAGTGTAGTTTACTGTAGAAGAGAGCTATCGGCTAAAGTTATAAAGTAGAGTTAAGACTTGTTTGGCTGTCTGGAATAACCCTCAGGTATCTTCCCACCCTCCAGGAATGAGATGGAGCGCCACTTCCTGGAACTTCTCCAGTTTAATATCAACGTGCCAGCCAGTGTCTATGCCAAGTACTACTTTGATCTGCGGCAGCTGGCTGATGACAACAACCTCAACTTCCCTCTGGAGCCTCTCAACAACCAGCGCGCCCAGAAACTAGAGGTGAGCTGCCCTCCTCAGACCTCGACCAGTAATCTGAGTTTGTATCATTGTGATGCACCTGTAATATTTACCTCTCTGCTCTGCAGCAAGCCCACTGCAGTCTTGTTGTACTGCCTCTGACTTCAGATTAGAAGCTGTCTTGGTGACGATGGTGGTAGAAAATACCTGATTATTTTAGCAACTGTTTCCATGGGTTGAATGCTGAAGTGGGTTTGTGCTGTTTGACAATGGTGAATTGAACTAGGTCATGTTTTAAGGCATCAGCAATTACTACAAACAGTGAATTACGTACTAAACTGAATAGGAACTTTAAAAAGAAACATCTCAGGAATTTCCAGTTAGGCTTTCTCTGCTGGTGACATGTACAGTAAAGTGCAACAAGAGCTGATTTATGAGTTTTTGATCCTGCCGATTTCTTAAATTCTGTGAGAACTTTCCAGTAACTGTGTTTGTGTGTTTGTCTGCCCAGGCCATTTCAAGACTATGTGAGGACAAGTACAAGGATCTGAGTCGAGCAGCGATGAGACGATCCTTCAGCGCAGACAACCTGATAGGTATACGACACTCCAACGCTGTGCTGTCATAGGTCAGACTGCTGCCCTCTGGTTTCCAAAGCCCAGCTGACCCACAGCCAGCCCCAGACAAACATAGCCACCTCACAGGGTCAAAACACAGCCACATCAGGCAGGATTCAGCCTTGAAATGCTGCTGTATGACCTGCCTAAACAGTAATTTGCATTACGGCTGTAGTGCTGTGCGTGATTGTCAAATGAAACTTGAAATTGAGGTGTTAACCTAAAACTTCACCACACAACTATTGTTTTTACAAATCCCTTATTTATTTCTTACTTGTCTCTTATTTCCAGGAGGTGTTAAGTAGGAATTGCTCTACTGCGGTGATGTCTGAGGGGTAGTCTTTGGATCGTCATAAAAATATCTGAATTATTCCATGCAGCGTTAAAGGATGTGGCTGGTGGTACTCTATATTTTAGTTGTTGTCACCAAATCCCATGAGAAGACCAAAACCAACTATGTGTCTGTCTGTCTGTACTTTCTGACTTCCCAACGCTGTCTGTGGCTCGCAGCCCAAAGGCCATTGGTTTGTACTGAAGAAATAAATTTTATTTTAATTTAATATGGGTCACAAATATATAATGTAATTCTTAAAAAGTCCCCGTAATTTCCTAAAACAGCTGCCACTGTAGTTTTTATCAAACAGAAGGAAATTGTTGTTGGGGACTATTTTTAGCAGTGGATTCATACACATTTGGTGCTCCTAGTGAGTGTTTACAGCAGCAGGATAGCGTATGTGGAATTGAGGCAAAATAAACTAAACTGTGTGTATTCATGGTAATGAAGGAACATGTCACCCAGTGCAACAGTGTGGCTCATTGATGTGTTTTTAATAGTTTTTGGACAACAGTGGAGCTCTATGGCAGAGAGGAATAAGATATATCAGGCTTTAGATACACCGAGAATACTAGTTAGTCACATCAATTCATTCTTGGTTTTGGGATTTGTTGACTGTAAGAAAATATAGAATATCGCCAGACATATCCTTTTAAAAGTCAATCACATCGAATGATAAATCTGTTCCTTTGTGAATTAGAGTTAATATCAAGTTACTTTTGAGAGTATAAAAAAAGACTTGTTTACTGTTTAAAACCAGGATTGTATTTTCAGTGAATTACACATTTAAATTTGCATACAGCATGTCAAAGATGACAAAGTATTGAACTATAAAATATTCCACAGGGGTTGGCTGAAGTAAGCAAACCTTCAGTCAGCTGTTGTGTGTTGTAGTGTTTCTGGGAATCAGGAGTGCCAATCTGGGGTCAGTTTCACTTTTCGGACACACGTGGTCAAAAAGGAGCGATTTACAGATTCTGAATCAGTACCACTACGGAGTGGCTCGGTATAGGAGTTAGGTTGACATAATGACAAAATGTAGGTTGGGTCCACACTGTCCAGCTCAGTATTGTGCCCCCTTCAAATCCTGCCACCCTGACCCCGCCTCAAAGAGCCCCGTCAACAGATTACCAAACCCATGCTTGTCCCAGAGCTTTTGAACAAACTTCATAGATATTGAGGGGGAAAAAGAGACTGATGGACACTCCCCTCCTTTTTGCTTACTATGTAGGCTACTAGCTGTGAAATTTGTTTTTAATTGAAAAAAAAAACATTTACAGATGGAGTATTTTAAATAAACACTAATCATGTAACAAAGATATGTTGTCTTAATTGCAAATTGTGTTGTGTGTATGATCTGTGACCTGAATGTGATCAATATATTGTAGCTGTGCTGCCGTGGCGCAAAGCTAATTTAACCAGTCCCGCGTGCAGGTTTCTTGGTGTGTGGGACACCTCGCCTGAAACAAAGACCACCTCCACCGACATCATAAAAAAAGTGAATATACTTTTATGAAATTAACATTAACCTTTAGCAGAGGCACAATTTCATACAAATAAAGCTAAACTATTTAGTGTGGCAATCGTTTAGGCCATCATCTTCTAACTAAACTGATTCATAAGACGAGGATCGTAGTAACTTACCACCGTGGCTAAACAATTTCCTGGATGAGTTGTAAGTATGAGCCTTTTTATTATTTCAAAATGGTACTTGTGTTATACAAACATGTCCCCGATCAGAATATGAAGGAACCAGAGAATCTCACACATTGTTGGTCACTTATTAACAATGTTTTGGTCCTTAGACCTTCAGGCAACTTAGTCAGACACCTTCTGATACCATATATACAGCATATAAACAGTGAGGTGCCAGTGCTGATAAGTAAAGTAAGTGCAAGTGACTAACAAGTGTGGAAATTAAGTTTCTTATCTGTCAAATGTTTTGATCCTACCCATCTATTAGGATTATGATGTGAAAGAACAAAATTGTAACAATGTCATTTTCAGGTGTAGCTACATGTTTGTATCCTGAGCCAGGTGTTTAGTACTCAGTTTTCAATTTAATGACATTACAGTATGGATTTACCAAGCTTTGATGTAGTCCAATGTCTTTCTAACTGTGGTTTTGTAGGAGGCAGTTGTAACAATCAGATTCTTATGAAGCTTTCATTGGCGGTGACATTGGAGCAATGCTTCCTCTGCTGTTGAGATTTTTCCCATGTTAAATAAGTACAAATTCTGATCACATTAATGTTTAAAAACCCTATGAAAGCAGTTGTTTTTTGCAGTAATTTTACTATTATACAGCTAACGTAAGAATATAATAAGTGACTTAAATATAGTTTGAGTCAATCCAATGCTGCATTTAGAAACTCTTTGAAGTTCTAGTGGTGCTGCAGTCAACAAACCACGGAGGAGTTCGGCTCTGATACAGCCTGAAATAAGGTGTGTGATATGGGTGGTAGGTGGGTGATTATTCTTTGACACAATATTAATTTGTCAACTGTCAAGAGATTGTGCCATACTGTTAATACATGGTGATATCTCTCCCTTTAATATCTCTGGTTGCGTTAGGTCACTGTGGGTAATGTTGTAAATCAATGAGCATGAGTTCTGTAGGTCAGTATTTGATTTTTAAATGATTTTTGCATCAATGTGATGATGTACGGTGAATTGGAAAGCATTTAATTTGCTGCATTAGCTCAAAACAGACATGCCCATCTATTTTTTATTAATAAGCAGTTCTTAATCAATTTTCCCAAGAAAATTTACCATATCACGATATGTATCGGCATTGTGATAAAGTTACACTATTCTGTGATAGAAGATTTTATCTATAAAATCCACTCCTAGCTTGGAAACATTTTAAAAACAATCACTGTATATGTTGGCTTTGTCCGCAACCTAGTGGACTTTATTTATTGCTATATATTTATTATTATATTTATTGCTTTACACTATTTCATTTGAGTGTCTGAATTCTGAATGTAACAGAAGTAGTGTTCACGACATATGCACTACTTTTTGTAAAAACAAAATAATCCAAATTCGCTCAGTAAATTAGTTATGCGACACTTGACCTGTCGGTGATGATGATTCATGATGTCTTATTTACAGTTTATTTTAGAGTAAACGAAAGGTGTTACTGAATGAATGAATGAACGATTGAATGAGTGTCTTGTTGTATTCTGGTCTATGAGGTTACTGTCAGTAGAGTGAAGTCCAGTGGTTTAAAGATGGAGGATGGCGCTAAAAGCAAGCGACCACCAGTATGACGTCACGTGCGCAGAAAGCAGCAACACGTTGGAGGAAAACGGGAGCCTGCATGAAGTAAGACTGCTGTTTTTAAGTTTTTCAGTTCCCCTTAATCACAGAATAAAGGAGGGGGGGATTGTAGTTTATTTCCATACATTTGATTTGTCGTCATATTTAGGCCACTTAACAGTTCAACTTTCACTATGTGGAGATTATAACTAAAGCTGAGTTTGCAATTCAACTTTTAAATCATGTTATTTAACAAATATTTTCCAGTTGAATATGAGCACAAATTCAAGTGCATTTCAAATATACACGGACAGACTGATCCATACATCCTTATTCTTGTGCACTTGAACCATTGAAGCTAGAACAAAAACTATTGTGATCTTAAGTCTAGAATCCTCAGTAAAAATCAATACAACATATGTTATGCCAGACATACTCATACATGAGACGTGCACCAAACTTGAGATACTCAATTTTATTCCACAATATGAATCAAAATCTACAATGTTTTGTTTTTTTTAAATCCTTTGAGGAACTCTATCAATATGAAGCAGATTTACACTTAAACAAACCTAAATGGCAGTTTATAGCAACACTTACATTCATCATCACTCATACAATCACGTTCACTCACACAAATCGGGCTAATAAATTAGAGATATCATCTAGCATGTGGACACACAGTAGTCTAAACAACACAGTTCACCAACAACACTGACTGAAAATATCACAGACCTTCACAGCGGGGAGTGAGAAAGCAGAAAACAATACGCTTAAATGTGCTTAATTTTCTCCAAATCTCAGACATTGAGTTACACATTCTGCCTCTCTAACACTCTGTGAGACAGCTTTGCTTTTTGTAGTTTCAGGTTACATGAAAAAGGTTTATTTGTACTCTTGAACGACCAACAGAAACACTAAATGTGACCTTTTGTAAGGAGACAAGAGGTTCCTTCAGTTTATTTTGTCAAGGCCCCTAAAACCAGATGATCCACATTGGACCAGTAGAACTGATTTGTTGAATGTTGTTACATACAACGCAGTACATTTAAATATCTAAATAGTGTGAATACAGTCAATTGTGATGAAAAGCAGCATCTTCCAAAAGTACTTGTTTATGCTATAAATTGTCCAAACTAATGACAAATGTTCAAGGTGGACTTTTCAAAGTGCTTGTTTTGTCCAACAAACAGTCCAAAACTCCCAAAATATTGAATTTACAATGTTTCAAAAATCATAGAAAAGCAATAAATCCCTAATATTTTAGAAGGTGGAGACGGCAAATTATTTGGTTCTTCTACAAATTTAAAATGTTCATTTTAGTATTTTTGATCTATGAATTACTAAAGATTTCAGCACGGTTTCCAGCTGAAAAAGGAATAATTTAACCTGGTTTTAGGTCACTGAAATTTAAGTCAAATTGTCCGAATAAAACAACATATAAAAACAACATAATAGGTAAAGATAATGTGTTTGGTTCTCACCACACATACAGAGATGTGTATTTTCATTATCAATTAATCTGCTGATTTTTTTTTTTTCTTATTTGTTTGTTGTGACGTCTTCAAATTTTTTGTTTTCTTCAACCAACAGTCCAAAACTCAAAGATATAAAAAAACAAAACCAAAAAAAGCAGCAAATTCTTACATTTGAGAAGCTGAAACTGGTCATTTTTGGTTAATAATTAGTCGATTATCAAAACAGTTGCTGGTTAAATTTCTGTCGATCAATCGACTAATTGTTTCGATGGTCTATGACCCTAACATCTGTCTTATCAGAGTGGCATGGCATGAAATCACTAGAAAAGTAAAGCAATGGTTCTCAAAGTGAGGTCCAGGGACCTTTTTAGAGGACCTTGAGTTGGTATCAAGGAATCCACAGCAGAATTGTCAAAACAGTCATAAAAAATTAAGAATACACAAGAATAACTTCCAATAGTACATTTCACTGTAACTGACAGTTTTGGTACAAAATTTTATTCAACCGAGGGTCTGTGGACTCATGTTGATCTGTTAGGGGGTCCAGGTTTGAGAGTCCCTGATGTGGAGAACGTAAAGTGAGCAGCTCCACTGTGAACCAGCAGATGGGGGTAAAGGCCAAGGTCACTTTCATCCTGCAGCTTTAACCTGATCACTTCCTCTTAGTTCACACAACGTGAACAAAATTAGTTCACTTCAGTGACTTTAAGTGTGAGGCAACCTAACAACAGGTCATGACAGTATCCAATATAAAGACTGAAAGTCTGAGAAAACCTAAACAAAGATCTCAGCTTTGTTTCACTTTGTAATCATACAAAACACACCAGATATCACACTCAAACACTGACATGAAACAGCACATCTATGTACAAGTTTATACAATTCAAATCAGACAAGATTTGTTTCTCTGGTCTCTTACACTTAGCTTGTGGCATTGGTTACAAACTAAACATATCACATTATACACCTAATTTACTTTCTCTTTTTTTACAGCAAATGTATACAGTATATACATAAATAAATATGTTTTTCTCTCTCAGTGCTCTGGATGAGCAGATATGAAGAAGCATGTGGGATTTCATTATGGATCCTTGTGGCTCTGGGGTTTGAAGATTATCAGTAAATGTCAAGTCTGGTCAACTGTTTCAGCTTTACGGCTTAGAAAAGCTCTTTCAATTGTTGGAGTCAGTTTTTTCATAGGTCGAACTCTTAAATATTCTGTGTTAGAGTTTCTGTAGTTTAAATTCCTATTACTCAGGTTGTTTGTTTATTTTTTTCCCTTTTTCACGCTGAATCTTCTGGTGCATTGTGTTTCATATTGTCACAATCGTCTAGTTTTTGTGAGAGCTGAGATTCAGAGCACAGTGAAACACGAGCACACAGTCATGCAGATGTTTGTCCGCACTCACATTCTGGGTGTTTGGATACTTTCGTTTCGTGTCCAGAAGAAGTGACTGTACAGACTGTCAGTTCATATATGGGATGGAGCAGCTTTATGGTAGATCCCTGATGTCAACCCAGTCCCAGTATGTCCAGTTAAAGCAGTACTGGCCTCGCTGTACATGGAGGGTGGAGCAGTGGCTTTCTGTGGCCAGCAGGGGCAGCATCGAGCCACAAACTTCCTCCAGGACTCCAGGGTTTTTCCTGACCAAATCCAGACTCCAGAGGTGATGCCCACCACTAAGCACATGAAGTACTTGAGCATGAAGACAGCGTAGTCTGGGCCCACGCCCGAGCGCTGGCGCTCAGACAGGCAGGAGCAGGCCAAGGCTTGTTCCCAGCCGGGCCGGTAGTGCTGCTCATAGACCAGGCAGGCCACCACGATGGTGGCAGGGACGGTGTACAGCACAGTGAAGAGCCCAATACGGATCATCAGCCGCTCCAGTTTGTCCGTCTTAGTGCCACCTTGCTTGATGATGCTCCTGATGCGGAAGAGAGAAACAAAGCCGGCGAGTAAGAAAAGTGAGCCGGTGAAGAGGTAAACCACTAGAGGTGCGAGTACAAATCCCCTCAGATTCTCCAGACTCTGGTTCCCCACGTAACAGATTCCAGCTACAGGGTCCCCGTCCACAGAGCTGAGAGCCAGGACAATGATGGACTTGACGCTGGGGATGAGCCAGGCGGCGAGGTGGAAATACTGAGAGTATCCTGCTATGGCCTCGCTGCCCCACTTCATCCCTGCAGCCAGAAACCAGGTGAAGGACAGCACCACCCACCAGATGGAGCTGGCCATCCCGAAGAAATACACCAACAAGAAGACAAGGGTGCAGAGAGCGGGGCCAGTGGTGTCGTAGAGGATGTGCAGCTGGTCGCCACCAACACTGCTGCTGGTGCCACACGCCACTCGCTCATGACCTGCCACCAGGCGGATGATGTAACCCAAAGAAACGAAGAGGTAGCAAGTAGCCAGGAAGATGATGGGCCTCTCTGGGTACTTGAAGCGTTCCATGTCAATGAGGAAGGTGGCAACGGTGGTAAAGGTGGAGATGAAGCACAGCACCGACCAAAGTCCCACCCAGAAGCTGGTGAAGGCGCGTTCGTCGGCTGAGAAGTAGGGCTGGTGGCAGGGCTGGGCACAGTTGGGCAGGGGGCCAGTGTGGACCTGGCCGTACAGAGTGTGGGACTCCCTCTTGATGGGGACAAGGGGGTCTCGACAGCGGCACTCCCTGTCACACTGCGGGGGGCTGGGAGGTCTGGTTCGGCCTTTAGGGGTGGGCTTGGGGAACGGTGGAGCCAGGGTGGTGGTCTCGCTGCTGTTCTGGTCCATGCACAGGGTCTCGTCGCCCAGCTGAGGCAGCTGTTCACAGCTCATCCTCTCGGGCCACTCGAACCCGTACTGGCTCATTAGAGGGGAGCAGCCTCGTTTGGCCCGTTCACACACGGAGCGGCAAGGTGGCAGAGGCTTGCGGTAGTCCGGCAGGCAGATCGGGGTGTACATGCTGCACAGGAAGAAGAGCAGGTCTGGAGAGCAGCGGATCCGGACCAGGGGCCAAAACTGGTGCACCTCCAGCCCCACCTCCTCCTGGGTGTCGTGGTTGAACTGATTGGGCATGTAGGTCAGGTTGTAGCCGATTCCCCTGCACATGGGCACAGTTATGGGCTCACACACCAGATCTTTGGAGGCTCCTAATGTGAAACCAGGACACCGGAACAGCAGCAGCAGCAGCAGCACGAGGGGCCGCGGGAACACCGGGCTGCACGGCGCGTGCCTCACCATAGATGCCATATAGAAAAACTGTTTTAGAATTATTGATTTATATTAAAACAAGGAAAATAAGAATAGTAATGGAGGAAGGTAAAGCAGCTTCTTTTAATTTATGAGTTCATCACGGAAATCTGGATGAAACTTTCTTCTTCTGCTGGAAAGATCCGGACCAGAGTTTAATTCTGAGAAAAAGCACTTTTCAGCCTCTTAATGATTAAAACACAACCACGCTAAACCCCTGACGGTAAATCCAGTTTGTCCATAAAGGTCCACAGAGCGCCAGGCGAGCCTCTGCTGTCAATCATTCACCAGAGCTCCCGCAATCATTACGGAGAAAGTTCATCTCCGGTGGTCACGTTCCAATAAATTTAACTAGCCTGTAACATTTTTACCAGCCCTGCTGGTTTCCGACAGGTCGCAAACGCAACAAAAAGTCGCATCATGAAACTCACGGTTGGTTAAAAAAACGTACAAGCTGTCCACGAAAAATGTGAGAAAACGAAAATTCAACTTTTTTTTTTAAAGTGAGCAAAAATGTCTAATAGTCTCCGGTCTCTGAGCCCGGTGTGTAAAATCCACTTGTCTCCTCCCGGTTCCGTTTATTCCTTCAGTAACATGAAATCAGCTTTCAGGCACATGTTGGCTTCTTTCTTTACAAAGTTGCACAAGTGTCAAGCCTGCTGTTTTCCTCTGCTGGAAAACAAATTAAAACACAATAATAATCCGACGTGTCCTTCGGGGTCAAAAAACTTTATCCCGTGTTATCAAGTAGCCTATCAAGCAGCGTGCGGCTTCACTGAGCCCCCAGGACGGAATAAAGTCCGTCTGAAGCTGCAGCACCTCCTCATCACACAGAGGGACTGCTGCATTCAGGGGCTGTCGGAAATGTCACGATTCTATCACGAGCTACACATAGTAGATTAGATTAAAGGAAAATCAGGATTTTCTGTGAAACAATGTCAGTTCTGTAAAACCAATTTTATAGAAAAGTGGTTGCATGAAACAGTTTTTTTTCTTTTTTTTATTATTATATATTGATATTTTATGTGTCTTCATAAGCCATTTTTGGCATCTAACCTCTCCTGCACAATGTTCAAAGTTTTTTAAATTCTTACTGTCTTTTTACATATATGTGCAAATAAAACTAAGATAAACTAAACTACAATATTTTGATTACAAAGACATGCTCTAAACCAAAACAAGTCAACAGTTCTGAGATGAAAGATGACACATTACACATATCTGACCACATATTTTTTACTCAGTGTTTAATTGTGAATGATCAATTATTAGACTCTCATCACCAACAATAAGCAAGTTAAGGCAGGTTTATGTGTATAAAGTGCTTTGTATAAGGCAAAGAAATACACTAGATTTAAAGACACAATGAAGAGAAAAAATAAAGTGGAATAAAATAACAAAATGGTGAAAATTAAAACAATTTAAAGAATAAATTAACTTAAAATAGACAAAATAGCAGATAGTTTAATAGTTTCAGTGCAGTAATAGAAAATAAACAGGTGCTCCACTGTTCTGCTGCAGTGAGTAACAAAGTACATTTACTCCAGTACTGTAAAGGTACAATTGTGAGGTACTTGTACTTGAGTGTTTCCATTTTATGTTTTATGTTATGTTGAAAGTTTTTCTTGATACGTGATTCAAACAGTTTGTCATATATCAAACTTTTTAGCAAATAGTAAAATTGATTAATCAACCATTTTTTTAACATTAGTTTTTTATATTAACGTACAGAATATAGTATATAGTTAAAATTAGGTCCAACTCAACCATCTACAACATTAAAATGCTCCATGCACCTTAATGCATCACCAGTAAAAATCCAATATACAGTCATGTTTCAATCTGAAAGGACCGATTCTGCATAATGAGTGATTTTACTATTGATACTTTACGTACATTTTGCTATTAACATTTGTACTTTACTCAAGTGAATGCAGAATTTAGAGTATTTCTTTAATGTGGTATTTGCAACTTCTGATTACTTTAAACACTGTAATTAAATCCAATTTTTGGTCTCCAGTATAATCCAAAAAACCTTTATCATTCATCGTTTTGTCATGTAGAATCGACACAGAATGAATTAATGTGAACTTCCTGATTAGTTTCTTTCCTCTCTATATTCTGCAGCTCAGTGGAGCTTGATGTCTCAAAGCAGCCTACAGCACCTGAACGCATCAGTGAGTTGTATTTATGACTTCCTGCATTAGGAGGTAGGAGTTTACCAGGAGAGCAGAAGGTATCAGGTGGTGATAAAGTCTCTACTCGCTGACACCCTGACCAACCGACCACACACACACACACACACACACACACACACACACGCACACACATGCACACACAAACAAAACAAAGTTGTTGTTTTTTGTTTGTATTTTTTAATAGTGACGTGTTCTGTGGCATTTCTAACTATAATATTTATAACAACTACAGTAATTCATCCTATTTTCTTCCGTTTCTCATACTTGCAGGCTTTTGGTTTATTTTTCATTTTCTTTGCTCATTGATTGTTTCACTCTAACAATGCTGTAATCCTTCATTTTTCGCCCAGTATGTCCATTTTATATAATTCGACTGTCTCAAACCGTCAAAAAACGATTTACAATCCTTCTGTTTTCAGTCTAAAATCTTCAGTCTTATTGCTACTGTGTTCACATGAGGACACAATTTAGTTTTTAGTTTCATCTTTAAATTGATCCCTTCAATATCATGATACATGCCCAGGTGTGTGTGTGTGTGTGTGTGTGTGTGTGTGTGTATAGGGGAATATTAATACACAGTTTGTTCACAGACACTCTGTTTGTTATACAGTCTATATAAGAAAGGTACATGAAATGTGAAGTTGCTAAATTAAAATCACACAGGCATAAAATCAAACAAACAAGTGAGTCAGTATTGAAACCTCTTGGACCTTTTAAAACTTTTAAAGAAGCAACACATTTTTATATAAAAGGTTATTTTGATTTTCATCAATTTCACAAAGTTTGAGGAGTAAACACTGAGTGAAAAGTATGTGTTTCACACTACTGTAAATAAGAGTCTAATTTAATCAGGATTTAAATCAGGAACAACAAGATGATGAATCTGAAACGTTCAGTACTTGACAGTTTTCGATACTTGGAGCTACAGACACATCTCTGTCAGTATCATTAAAGCTAGTTAACATTGCCAGCTAATACTTGAGAAATGTTCAGTATGAATGCATTGATGCCTAAATACAACTACATCTAAATAATTCAACAAATCTGTGGTGCTCAATAACTGATCTCATGACCCTGCTCTCTTTCCACACACACACACACACACACAGAACCACATTGGACAAAGGTCACAACGCTCTCTGGGGGACAAAGGTCTCAAAGGGTGTGTTTGTTTGTTCGTGCGTGCGTGTGTGTGTGTGTGCTCAACATATCAGCCAAGACGAGTCTTTCTCGGTCTGATTTCCCTTCACTCAGGTTACCTTGATAAATGAAAGCAAACAGGGAGGAGTTCATGTGTAAAGCCTGGATGGCATCTCTCATGTGTACACACACACACACACACACACAC
>LKNJ01003857.1:0-38788 GCA_002120245.1 Maccullochella peelii | reverse complement strand
AATTATAAGACAGCCCAAAAAAACGTTTTCTTGCAAAGCAGTAATGAAGGTCATATGTTTTCACTCTCAGGCGTCATGTCATTAAGTTGTTGCCATGCTCATTAGCTAATTGGCTGTCATGGACTGGCTGGGTTTAATGTAATAATTGTGGACTTCGCTGCAGGAGGAAGCCTCAGGCGGCTCCATCAGCGGGCTGTAAAGAGGTAGCCACTGCTCGCTGCTAATTAGCTCAACAGGAGTCCATCGCATTGACTTGTACAGTGAGCCTCATCTCCACTCTGTGCTGGTTGTAATCAGGTTCAGTGCCAGCTCAGGTGTCCTACAGAAAGGAGCTACAATGATGATTCAAAGTAAGATGGATCTTTGTAATTTTTTTTACACAAATACGTCCAACGTGGACATTATTCCATCTTTTCTGAAACCTTATAATTCCTCCAGAGTGTAACTGCTCACAGCCTTTTGTGTTTTAAGTTGAATTTGAGATGTACATGCTTTCTTTTTGTGAATCTGTATGAATATACAGTTGAGAGGAAGTGAGTTTGAGCTTCTTGTATACTTAGCTTGGTGTGCCTCCAGACCGTCTCCTCTGTTATTGTAGCATCACTTGGCATCTGCTGGGGTCAACATGGTGTCATCACACATCCAAAGAGACACAGAGACAGAGATGTCAGCACAGGGGTCACTGTCTTATTCTGTTCATGTATTTAGGACCACATTTCCTCATAGGGACACAGTACTGTATACTGTAACCATGATTAGAAATCTCGCCAAATGAGAACATCAGTCATAAAAGAGGAAACCAGTTTGCTCATTTCTAAAACTTATAAAATGCATTGCCTTGCCTTTTTATGAAAATGATTTTCAGGTGCAGCTAGTGTTTTGTAGATAACCATAATAATATTCATCAAAAACATGTAAGTAATACTGGTTTCATTCATGAACTCAAAGTGCTCTTAGCACTGGAATTAAATCACAGTTTTAAACACATTCATGAGAGGACGTTCATCTCAAGTTGTTTAACAAAAGTAATAATACTTATATATTGAAAGCAACAAACTTGTATAAAAGTATATAAAAGTACTTTTATATATAAGGATGAAATAAAACAGCAATTACAGTATCTGACCCTTCTTTCTCTTTCACTCTCTTTCCAAATCAAGTTTAGGTATAAGTTTAGTTGTTAGCTGCGTAGAGAGTTGAATTGGTGGAACTTGATGTGAGCCATGTGGAGTAGCCTGAGAAGACAAATTTAGCAAAAAGAAAGTCCTTTTAGTGTTAACCTAGAGGACGATTTGCAAGAAAGACGTTTGATTCTGTTTGACCTGGGCAGTGGTGGTGAAAATACTTAACTACGAGTAAGGGTTACCTTAAGAAGCAGGTGGATTTTCTCAACCCATAAAGGAACACTTCATTCTTCAGTTCATCACAAACTTTCAAAATCACCACATTTGGAGATACGTGGTGTTCACTGGACAGGAAGGGTATGAAAAATTGTAATCTGAAAAGTAACTGAAGCTGTCAGACAAATGTAGTGCAGTAAAAAGTACAATATATCCCTCTGAGATGTGGTGGAGTAGAAGTATAAAGTTGCATAAAATGGAAATACTCAAGTAAAGTACAAGTACCTTGAATTTATGTACAGTACTTGAGTAAATGTACACTCCCCCCTTGACCTGGGCAAGTAGTAGTCATAAATAGGATAATTTAATGCAGAAATGCAGTGATTGCTAAAACTTGCATTAATGTTATATAAAATTGGAAGTTCTTGAAATAGTTCCTGTTTGAATCTGCATTGATAATTGTGACTACAAGATCACACATCCCAAAAGGGAAAAGCTCCTGCTGATAGTTTGCTAGTTTTGCTTTAGTTTAATTGTTCATTCAAGCTTAAAGAGGGTGGGAGTGGGGTGGGGTGTGTTAGTGTTATTGGTAGGTTTAGGCTTAAAATCCAAAAGTCCACCCTCACCCACGTAGTATAAGTAGTAAAATAGTAGTAAAATATACCTACATACTGAAATAGAATAAGGTAAAAGTAGATGTACAAATGCTGGCACGAAGCATGAATGAAAATGCCATGAATAAACTGTACAGAGGTGCATGTTACAATGTTACAATAGTAAAAACTGTGTAAAAACTATGGTTGTGTTGAAGATGTCATACAAACAGGTGCTGCACAGACAGTGAAACATAACAAAGATATGGGAACATTTTCTGATTGACAGTAAAAGCTCCGGCTACATTTAAGTCAGTCATTTGGATGCAGTATCTCAAATAAAAATCCAAAGTCAGTCACTTACTCTTTGTTAATGAACCAATTCCAAAACCTGTCACCTGACATCATCGACTCAAGTCTTGATGCTCTTATTTCCAGCTCAGGGAGACAGCCATCTTTGTTTAGATGATGAACTGTCCAAACCTTTTGAATAGCACAATGTAAATGATGCTTTAGTGTGGAAATTTCCTTTAGCATCCCAACACAGCATAATGACTTTGATAAGCCACGCCTGAGGCCTCCGTTATACAGACAGAAAACCAGCAGCAGCACAATATCTACAACAGGCACAGGGATCCATAGAGCAGTTAGGTAAAGGTTTGTCTTATTCAATAAAGGTCCTCAATGATATGAATCAGTGCTGTTATTCTGAAGTAATGGGTTGGAAGTCCTGTTTCGCTGCTCTTTAGCCACAATAGTCATGTTTCCATTCAATTGTCAAGCGAATTTGAAGCGAACTTTTTAAATGTTTGGTCAGAAGTTGGCGGTATAGGCTATGCTTTACGCATGGCTGTAGTCCGAACCGGAAACAAAACAAGTCACCTTGGCCATCTAACCCATCTACAGGAGAATCATGGAGAGATGTCCTCAGGAATTTGTTTCTGTTGGGCAAGTTTGAATTGGTCTTTCATGTCAGCTAGTGTTGGCCAAGTTTCATGCTGTCCGGAGACAAAGACAAATGAATGCGGAACGGTTCGGCGGAAACATCTGATCAGTCGTGTGAGTTAAATGTTCGTTACATCAGAACATCAGAATTCAGAATTCGGCAAAGGTGTTTCCATATCCCATTTAGTGCAAAGATCACCTCAAGCGAGCGTAAAAACTTTTTGTGCAACTGAGGAAGTTTTATCGAATTTAGCTTTTCTAATGCGATACTTCAAAATGTGTATACAAATACGATTATGGGAACACGACTAGTGAGAGCTCATGGCAACAGCGTTGACAGGTCTTCAGAAAGGCAGTGTGTGGTTCCACATCAAAGTGGCAGTGGGAGGCGAGGCATTTATGGGTGTGACAAGTGGAGCGGTGATGAAACATGCAGTCAGTGCATCAGTTCTGCCGTCGAGGCTAAAAACAGCACGGGGCTGAGTGATCCCTGGGGACGCTATGTCACTCCTCTGCGACGTCACACAGCCAATGGGACACCTCCCACCTTGTGTTGCTGTCACGTGTTGCGGACACTTACTCCCAATCAGCTTTCGACCGTGCTCACCAGAGTTTTGGATGTAGTGGGTTCATGGGTCCTGCTCCTCTGTAGAAAAACCACGATGGCAGCAAAAAGAAGTCACTTGAAACTAATTTTGAGTCAAGGAGAAGATTAGTTAGGATTAAAAGGATTGTTGAGCCTGTGTCACAGACTGTTGATTCAACTGCATAATCATTTTTGATGCTGTAGTTTGTAGTTGTGTTGTATTGGATTGTGTGCTTCAGACAAACCCTGGATCTCTGGTCTCTACTCTCTCCTCTGCTCTCTGTTAGTTCTGAATGTGACACAGCATTCAGAAGCACTTAGGAGCAGACTGGATGTCTGGAAGATGCACACACACACACACACACACACACACACACACACAAACACAGAGAGAGCATAGAGGATGTTATTAATTTAAATTCATTTTAAATTCTTCATTCACTGTGAGGTCATGATGATTTCATGATGATTCCTGAACACAGAACTCCATTTTTCAATGTTTCCTGTATGTGAATTTAGGTTTCTAAAGAAGCATTAAACACAAGATGAGCTAGAATGGACTGAAGAATTAGTAATAATAATAACTTTATTTATATAGCATTTTTAAAAACAGAGGTTACAAAGTGCTTTGACAGACAAAGCAAAAGCAGGATAAAAAATTAGGTAAATACAAATAAAAAGAATAAAAACAGTAAAAGCAATAAAAAGACATAAGATGACATCATATAAAAATGGGTTTTAAGAAGTGATTTAAAGGAAGTTACTGATTCTGCGAGCTTTATCTCCTGAGGCAGGTCGTTCCAAAGCCGAGGGGTCCTGATGGCAAAAGCACGGTCACCTTTAGATTTAAGCCTCGACAGAAGGGCCCCACCCGAGGATCTAAGGCTGCGAACTGGCTCATAAGGGGTCAACATTTCTGCTATATAGCTTGGGGTCAGACCCAGGCGTGCTTTAAAAGTGATCAGTAAAATCTTAAAATCATCATCAATCTAAATCGAACCAGTGAAGAGAAGCCAGGATAGGGGTGATGTGATGTCGTCTGTTAAAACCTGTAAGAAGCCAAGCTGCTGTCTGAACTAGTTGGAGGCGAGAGAGTAACCTTTGGCTCATGCCAGAAAGGAGGGAGTTACAGTGGTAGAGAAAATGAGTGCGTGAATGACTTTTTCCAGGTCAGAGTGTGAAAGCATTGGTTTAATTCTGGAGATGGTTCTTATTTGATGGAAGCGGGACTGGACAACTTCTTTGATCTGTGGTGCAAAGCCTAGATCTGAATCAAATAGTACTCCCATATTTCTGGTATCAAGCTTCACATTAGCAGATAATGGGCCAAGGCCACTCTCAATGAGACTGATAGGGTTTGGCGGACTGAACAATATGATTTCTGATTTTGGGTTATTGAGTTGAAGAAAATTTTGTTCCATCCAACAGTCATTGAGACAATCTAAGACAGCTGCTAGGCTGTCTGAATTACAGTCCTTTAGATTTTGTTGACCACCAGTGATTGGGTGGGGGGTTGATGACTCCTCGGCCTCCATCAGATGACATTGAATTGAAGTCCATTTTAATGCAATTTGTATCTTATTTTTGGGGTTTTGGTCATTATTCGTATGGGTAATAATAACAGTGTATTCACTGAGGTGGAAATGCAGCGATATCGCTAGATCAAAGTCTGATGGGGCAAGAAACACAAGCAGTCAGACAATCAGACGGGCTGGAAACAAACCAACAGACTAATCGTTGAAGCTGTAGTTTAATTACCTTAATCAGTAAACTTTGGATAACTTTTGTTTGGTTTTCAGGCACTTCTGTAGTAGTGTCAAGTGCCAAGTTGGATATATCATGTAAATAACAAACACTACAAGTTGGAAACTGGATCATCTCACTCTTGGAAGGAAAGTGAATAAGGTTATTTCCCCAAATCCTTTCCACTCTTCCTTTAAAACTGAGGTAGATGGATACTACACTCTAAGAAATGAAACCTGGATGTTGTTTGCATTACATAATTGTTTTATGATAAAACTACTGAATAACTGCATTTTTGACAATCAAAACAAGAGCGTTTCATTGAATTAACATAATAGTTTGAGGTTTAAGGATGAAAAAATTGCGCTGAATTGAACCTATGTAACCAAACAATTAAAAATGCACTGCAGGCATTGAGCTGAATAAACAGTGTCCCAACACATTTTCCGTACTTTCCTTGCACATGTGCAGTACACATGAGGACGTGCTGGTAAAGACCCATTTTCTAGATCCTGTTACCATGTGCGCTCAGCAACCGCCTGTTGCATGTTTTCTTTACAATCCATTCCCATCCTTCCATTATTTGGTGACTACACACATTTCTACATGATGTCATTTAAAATGGGGCATTTGTCACAGCAGACCTTCGGTCAGTCGTATACTTTGATGTTATAATTGAAAAGCTGTTTATCCTAAATACAACTATAACTAACACATTACTTCATGATGTTCCCCTGCTCGTGTTTGTCTTGTAAGTGTTAAGGTGTGTTCAGACCAGTTCGCAGTTAATGCAAAGACGCAAATAGATGCGAATTCGTGCCAGGCGACAAGAATAGACGTGAAGACAGGTCAGCGCGAGTTTGAGCGAAAAATTCACTAGACGCTGTGTCGCAAAAGCCTATCAGTGTTGAGATTCTCCTGACATCACAGAGAATCAGAAATGGAGGACAAACTTATTGACGCAGTCTATGGGCACCCCTTTACTGTGAGAGATAAAAAAAGGAGAGGGCTTGGAGAAAAGTGAGTGAAACCATGGAACTACATGGTAAGTTCTGAAAATACGTATCTGTTACTTGATTCCAGCTATCGGTTGTACTTTATTTCAAACCAAGTTAACACTAGTGTTAGCGAGGAGTACTCCCATTGGCTGGAAAGGGCGAATATTGAAATACTGCAAAATACTCCAAAAAACACTCCAGCAGCCATACTCGCCTCGCGTTTGGTCTGAACACAGCTTTAGAATCTGTCATAAAAGCAGCAAAATAGGAAACTTTATTGTGTAGAACTTTCAATAGTTCTGTCTTTAACGATTTTTAGCTAGATTTGGTAATCTATGGTATCCAACACGATGGAGCAGAGCCCACAGATCTGCCAGAGGATGTCGCCATCATAACTGAGATACTCGAAGCACTTAGAAGTTCTTAGAGTGTAGAGGCTGGTTTTGAGATACTTCAGTGGTTTATTGGCTTTATTTTTAAATATAGACATCATTTGATATGATGAAATTAATGGTTTAGATATGGTACTGTGTTCCTTTTCATTTTGTAAGAGCAGATGTCGTTTTGATGTCTATATCGAAGTCACATATAAAGTGCTTGGTTGCTTTTCCCTGTCATTTTTTTTCTTGGATGTTGTTTTGGTGGATGAAAAGGTGGAGTCATAGGAAGGGGGAGTGGTGTTGTAAACAACAGAGGGATGAAAAGATTGGATGAAAGTAAAACAAAGGACCTGTGCCAAGGGAGTGGTATGAATCCCTATCAAATGTGATTATCCTACCTCCCTGTCCTCCATCTGTCCCCCTCCCCCTCTTCATCTTCTTTTCCTCCCTCCATCCCTCCTCCTATCCCTAGCAAGCCCTCGTTCTTTTCTTGTTTTCTGATTCCTGAATTTAACAGAACGCAAAAGGAGGAAAGGAAATTGTCGGGCAGCTGTGCGCCTCTGGAAACAACACAGGTGGCTAATGAATGAGGGATGATAGAGTTAGAGAGGAAGAGATGGAAGGAGCAGTAATGGCTATCATTTCTTTTGTCCCACTCGTCCCGCAAGGATTACACAACCTTTACTGGATATGAGACAAGGGCTGCTGTTCCCCACCCAGCACACCAACACACACTACCACACCCTCTCTCTCTCTCATACACACACACACACACACACACACACTTACTTCACTTTTGGGGACATTAGATAGACACATTCATTTCGTGGAGGCTTACCCTAACATTTACCCTCACCTAACCATAACTTACCCCTAACCCTAAGCTGTCCCCAGTTAACTGGTCTTTAGTCTATGTCCCCGAAAGGTAGCCTAAGTCAGAAACACACACACACACACACACACACACACCTCGGCTGTGTTGACTTGAGAACAAAGAGGTGCAGAGTGAACTGAAGGAAGCCAGTGATGAATGTTTGCTTTACAGGCTTCTATTTCATTTCTTCTCCGCTACAACATGACACTGGACATGTGTCAGAATGTTCATAATGTTCCGTGTGTTCAGTATACACTGAAGTGTAAGTATTGTAATGAGTGTCTGATTTATGGAAATTGTCATGAAGCATGTTGATGTTTTTCATGTCATGGCAGCTGCACTATACAGCACATTGATTAACTAAGTATTGTATAGCTGCCTGCTTCTAGGATTCTTCATATGTACCTAAGATTTGTGACAAACCCGTGCATAGCAAGTGATGCAATTGGTTTTTCCAGCAGTACCAGAAGCTTATTTTGAATGACCAGAAGAAGAACTGGGTGGTTAGCATGACCAGACAAAGAAAATAGTCCTACATACTGAAACGGCAACAGGAAAACATTGTCACAGTACATCAGCTCTTCATGGGTCCACATACATTCTAGCTTCTACAAAATGAAACCTCTAGCTACACGTGCACCTGTGTAGTAGCTAGAATCTCATATTATGTCCTTTTCTCTGTCTTCCTCCGTCCTCTCCTCTCCTTGGCTCTCCTTCCCTCTCTGCTGCTGCTGTGTTTTGGTATTTCAGTACTAATACACAGAAAGTGAGGGAGCCTGTTCTTTTCGGCAGATAACCGTAGCAGAGTTGTGAATATCTGCGCATGTGACTGGTTCTGCAAGAATGAATTCTAAGTAAATGATTTGGCTGTTAAAGCTTTCTGACTGAGTACATGCTGTAAACTATGATGTCACCCGGAGACGCTCTGGAGCTGGTTCAGATACACCAACAGTCATAATGGTTTCCCAAGGTCATGGTTGTAGTTTCTGGTTCAGTGCTGTTGGCAGAACTGTGGGACAAAGTCTGAAATTTAAATCAGACCTTCTGTGACTTGCTAGGATCTATGATACTGGATCTTGACCAAGGAAAAATGGCAAATGACTAAGATGTTCCTTTATATATCTAGCTAAAAAAAATTCAGTATCTTTAGAATAATATTTGTTTATCCTTTGTTGTTGTCACCAATTCACAACTATTTGAACAAATGATTTTAGAAAGCAACTGATGTAAATCTGTTTTTATGGAAGCTCCTGTGTGCAAGTGTCTTCGGATGACAGAAAGGTCAGGGAACGCCTGCTGTCTGCCTGCTTTTTAAATCAGACTCCCTGCATGGAGGGAAAGGCTTTAAATAATAATGTGTGTGAATGTGTGAGTGTTTCTCTTGCATCTATTGCAGTATAATTGGCAGTGAACTGACCTTGAGGTACAATACTGGCAGCCCGTCTGTGTTTACTCACCCAGCAGGGGTCGGACACAGACACACACACACACAACATCATCAACACAGTCCACAGTTAAGTCAGCCTGGCAGTGATATTTAGTGGTGACTATCGATCTGGCCAGACGTCATGGTGGGAGGTTCACAGTGAAATGACACAGCAAAACACCTGCACTCCTCCAACACATCAGTGTCAAGGTTTAGGCTTTGTTCCTGTTGTCTGAATCTAATCTACAGTGGTTAATTAACAGGTACATAATGAGAGTCTGGAACTGGACAGTTTAATTCTTCAGGCAGCTTCCAGTGTTAGTATAGTAACATTACCACGAGCTTTAAATGTTCCTTGCAATGTAAAACGTCTTTGCTCGCAGGGTTTCTCTGACTGTTTATCATCATATGATAAATGTGCTTATGTCTAAAACATGCTCCCACACTTCCTGTTCCTATAAAAGTATCAAAGTATCATCTTTTCACTTATATGGCATTTGGTTGTGTATATAAAAAAAAAATCATTTTTATTTATTTTTACAATATATTTTCACTAAAAAGAACTAGCCCAGCCGATGTGACCGAACCTGACCAGAACCCGAACATCATTTCTACATTTTTGTCGAACCTGGTGCCCACCCTCTACTGTGGATACACATACACAGACAATACTTCAGTCAGTCAATGTATTGTTAGGTACGGTCTTTTCAGGGGATTTGTTAACTATAATTAACAACAAATATGACATGTTATATCCATATTTTGAAAATCATTTTACTGAGGCACTGAACTTTCTGCTTACTCATTTAAAGTCACTGTGGATGAGAATATTAGATGAAGGCCTAAATAGGGTGTAAACTGTATTCAGCTGACAAGGCCAAGTAATGTGATGTTTGTATGTCAAACAAACAAAAGGTATGTGAAGCCCTGTCTGCAGGATGATGACCTCGTGTTCCTTAGGGCGTTTTCACACCTAACCTCTTTGGTTCGGTTAAAATGAACCCTGGTGCGTTTGCGGTTCGTTTGGGCAGGTGTGAACACAGTAATCGCACTCGGACGCGGACCAACATAACCGCACCGAGACCCTTTAGAAGAGGTGGTCTCGGTGCGGTTCCAAACAAACTCTGGAGTGGTTTGTTTGTGGTGGGAACGTGATCCGACCCAACTACCAGGTGTACTCCGCAAGTTTGAGCTAAACGGCTCCTGTAGCCAGGTGAGCTTTGCATTCCGCAAACTGTTTCTAGTGGCAGCAGCTGGCCCGAGAACGAACCAGCAATGTTTCTCTCACAGAAATATGCACTAGTTCAGAACACTGTCTTTGGTTTTACTGGCGGACTACAAACCAACGTCAATGGTGCCAAAATGCCGCCACCTACTGTACCAACGTGTGTAACATCCAGAGACATCTGACCAATAAACGGAGTGAACGTTTTCACATGGTTTGCAGTGATGCATTTAGGATTTTTCTCTGTGTGGAAAGAAACCAAACCAAGGGGAAAATGCTCCAAGTTTACAAACTCATCAACTGATTCGGACCAGAGCAAGCCAACTATAGGTGTGAAAACGCCCTAAGAGAGAAAAGACGGAAAGAAATGGTTAGAGACCAAGAATGTGAATGAGATCATTGGGAGGATGGGGCTAGAAATGCCACCTAACTAGGCTGCCTTTGTCTCACTCTGGGTCAGACTGTGCTGACTCAAATTACACAGATTCAATTCAAATGAAGGGCTGCATGATGCACCAATCTGCTACTTGGTGTCACACTGGGTCAAATACTTTTGAACCAAGCAAGTAAAACACAATTTCTCCAACAGATGATTACATTTTCAATAAATGAATGATCCCGGAATGGTTTCTGTCAAAGCAGGACAGTGTGGAATCTAAATGCTTGAACAGATTTTGCACCATCAACCGTTTTGCAGTATCACTTTTCTGTTTTAAAACCCAAACTCCTAGCTATGCTGCACCATAAACCCACTGTGATATCTTTGCCGCTCCCACAATGCCACTCAGCCAGGGACAGTTTTAGGGGGAAATCTTCAGACTGGCTGCATTAGTATGCTGACAGAGCAGCCGACTGACGACACAGGGGAGATGGACAGAGAGAAATGAGAACGATAGATTGAAAGAGTGAAAGAGGGAGGTGAAATAGAGTGCGATAAAGGTTTGGGAGATGGAAAAATGACTTGTGTTCTTGTGTATGTGAATGAATAAGATGAATCCCTGTCATTGCTCATTTCTGTCCTGTGAGGCCAGTGTGTCCTGTCACTGTGCACTAATGGGATACTGTACTGCATCTCTGTCTCTGTCCTCGTCCTTGTCTCTTTCAGTGTGAGACAGGATGAAGTCAGAGTTGGCAGTAAGGCACTGTGTCAGCTAAGTAGGACATTGGTCTCAGAACGACAGTGGAAGCAAGCGGCAGATTAACATATCGCTACTGGCCAGTTCAGACTTTTTATCAGATGAGATAAATGTGCTCATTTCACTCTTGACCTAGGCTACATGCAGTGCCGGAGTTAACTGCTTGGGGGGCAAAAATGTCCCAATCAACCAACCAATGTTCATGTGCTGGACTAAAACTGCGCTCAAGTTTATATGGTTAACGGTTGACAGCGCAATTTCAACTGAAATATTAAATGTAACAACAGCAGATTACTGGGCTTTTCTTCAACCCCCTTAATTTTGTCTTCACTCAAAAGTTTCCATAGTTTCCATAGCAGCCATAGCCCCGATGTTTTTTAGGGACACTGCCGTGTCATAACCCCTTTACAGTTGTGCTTTGTTCCAATATCACCATGCTAACATGCTCCAAATGACAACGTTAAGTAGCTGAAGTTTAGCAGATAATGTTTACCATGTTCACCATTTTAGTTTAGCGTGTTAGCATGCTAACATTTGCTAATTAGCACTAAGTACAGCAGCTGAGGCTTATTGGGATGTCATTAGTTTTATTCGGCCACAGTACTGGAGTCTAATTTTGACCTGATGATGGTGCTAGATGAAATTCAGGGGATCTCCAAAGTCAGTAGGATTCATCCTCTGAAGTTCCACAGCAATCCGTCCAATAGTAATAGCAATATTTCAGTCTCAACCGAAGTGGTGGACAGACTGATCAAATGCCATCTCTACAGAGAGGCAGCTAGCGTGGCTAAACTAAAAATGATAGTTCCATTAAGAGCCTATAAAGGCATAAAGATACTATATGTATGTTTCCCTTGATTGACAGGAGCAGTATCTCAGCCTATCATGTCAGACACCGTGGAGTGGACTCAGGAGCAGACAACAAGGAAGTCTTTTAAGTGAGTTTAATAGAAAAAAGTGTCATACACAAAAGGCAGGGCAAAAACAGAAGTAGAGACAGGCCGTGGTCAAAGATCCAAAAAGTCAGGCAGCGAGGCAGAGGTACAGGCAAGGGTGAAACAGAGAAAGGTCACAATCCGATCACAAACAGGGCTTGAGCAAAAGGATTGGCCTAGAACACAAGACAATCTGGCAACGAACAAAGGAAGGGAACTGGTCTAAGGAGGGATGTGGCTGGTGCATACTGGGGAGCAGGTGTGGCTAATCAAGCAGACACGAGGGCAGGAACTGAAACGACAAGACAGAAAGGGATGTCAAAATAAAACACACACAAGGACTAACAGGACGTGACATATCATACAAAAACCAAGGTGGCTACTGCCTGCTCACCCTACCTCAGCTCCACACAGAATTTTTTTAGTCCAAACATGGACTCCGTGTTGTCATGGACACAACATGGAATTAACTATACAGAGGCAGCTGTCTTGCCAAAACAAACTGTCAGAAAGAGAGTAAATTAACAAGTCATTTAGACAGAACTAAACTAATGCTTTATAAGATCCCTGCCTATCTGTCAGCTTCAAACAATGTCCGGAACAATCTGTTATTCAATCCATACAGCTCTTTGTGATCCCAAATAGATCCGAGGATACAGACTGGAAACGTTCACTTTCAAAGAACTGCAGAGCCTGTGATAGGCTCCTGTGAGAACACATCTCCACAGTCTGGGCTCAGGTCAGATGACTTGTTATAGATGTATAAGTCTGGTTTAGTTTTCTCAGGGTCATAACAGGGGTGATATTCACGTGTTTGGGTTGTTAAGTTGTTATTTCTGAATAAACCAGACAGGCTCAACATTTTAATTTCAGCTTCACTCAAACAATAATGTGTCTGCGTTGTGTTCGTCAGAGTTGAGAACAGCTCTGAGTCTTAATCTCTCAGTCTATCTGCTTTCCCACGATAGCGCTGACTCACTCAAGGCAATAAAGTGCTGCCTTTATTCATCTGTAGAAGGAGGGGATGATATTTTATGTGGATTCTTTAATCAAACACTCACACTTTCCTTGCTGGATAACACTCATATTCAAATATTATCAGAATAATATAGAACATTTGTGTTGGGATCCGCTCTTATGAATTTCTATTTTCATTCTGTTTTGGTCATTAAGTGTGTACAGTATTAATTTGTTTTCATTGTTGATCTCAAGCTAATGTAGCTCTGGAGAACATGTTGTCAAACATATCATTTTTAACTTGAAATTATAGACAGAATGATGGTGATTTCCAAAATCATACAATAATCTGTGACAAAAAAAATAAATACTTAAATGAATAAATAAATCCCAACTGAAAGGTCCACTTACTAGCTTTTTCTGAGCTTCTCACAGTCTTCATTCATCTCATGGGCTGCTTCATCTTTTCCTAAACACTTTTCCGTGACCTCAATGGAAAACGTCATGAGGTCAAGGAAAGGTGTGAAGGAGAATTCATTAGCACCTTCCCTTAGCCTTTAGAGAATCCCACCAGCTCTCATCATGGCTGCCACTTAGATCCTTCCGGGCCATTTCACTAAACACTATTCGACTGCAGCCATGGTCTTCATTTAGCGAACTGGGTTGACTCAGGTCACATGATAACAGGTGGTTGAACATGGCCGTCCACTGACTCCTGGTCGATGGCCTTTGACCTCTTCCCAGTGCATGCTGTCTTTAGGGTATACCAGCAGATATCTTAAATGGTGTTGACTGGTTTGTGGTAAGTGCTGACTCCTTGTGACTTGAAGAGTGGTTGGATATTTTGACAGTCCAGCAACATAAGGGAGTCTCACTGGGATGATTCTGGTGGTCCATGTTGATCTAGTTAGTTAGGATGACCAAGCCAGACAAATGAATCCACGTAAATGTATAAAGAAAAAGTAAACCAAAACGTCTGTTCTGTATGCCTTGTCTTTCTCCTGCACTAGATAGGGCACAAACCCCTCAGGAGACACTATGTTTGGTGCTAATAAAACAGAGAGGCTTTAATACCCGTTCCTGTGTCCACTGGTTTGAGGACAATGGCCCTCTTTATCTCTTCTCTCCATGCCAGCAGGAAATTGACTGAGCATCCTTCACCTCCACTTACAGCCCAGAGCCAGGGCCCATAACAGCCTCCACGGACGAGATATTATATCATTTAGGTTACTTCTTCCAGAGCAAAAATGTGAAGAATCCTGTCTGATATCAGGATTTTATTTCTAAAGCATACAACCAATCTCTGTAGCTGGATTCCTGTGATAACTCTTCCACACTGATGAATGGCAGTTGAATTTGACTCTGACGGCATGTTGTGCAGCCTGAGGTTTTTGCCGTGCGTACTGAATGGATGTCATTATGGTGCCATATATTGATGTGTACATATTGTTGTGCTGAGTGTGCTGTGTCAAAGTAATGGCTTGTATGGCGGCCATGAACAGATGGTTGTGTCATACATATCCAGTGACTCCTCTCCAGCATTGATTAGCTGTGGGATGTTACAGAGGGAGCTCATGGGTAAAATCAATATTTTGTCCCCTGATATGTTCCACTACTGCTTCATTGCCTGCTGTGGTTTAAAATGTTTCCAGGTGGATGCTGATGGTGCCTTCAGATGGGATCTCTTTACCATCACAGCTGAGATGACAAGTTGACAAGTGTCTGCTGTATGCTGGCAATTTTGAGCTGCAATGACAGCTTGAAAGACGACAGAACAGAAATACAAATTAGATAGTTTCATTCCTGTTATTGCCTGCAATGTTATCGTGCTCCTTGTTGCAGTGTTTGAAACTGCATCTCGTCCTTGCGTCACATTTGAGGTGACACATTTTTGAACACAAAAAGCTTTGTGCAGCTAAGAGCATCCATGTTCATGTGCTTAAAGCCATGATGTGTGTGGCCCATAAGGGGTTAATAGACCAACTGCACTGTGCTATTATGATGAACATTATGATGAACCACCCAACTCTATATATTTTGTAGTTTTACTGTATTGTTTGTGCCAGTGACAGCACCACACACTGTAAAGTGTATGTGTATCTGTGGTGGTACGAAAAAGGTCAGCAGAGGGCATCCACGGTCAAGAGCGATAGCAGAGGCGATGTCCGTTGAGTGCTCTAAAGGGCGACAAAATACATTTTAAACTCTTATTTACACGATAAACATTTGTTTGGGTCACAGATAATTCTGGGATATGTGTTAACGATTATCATTAGCGATAGCATTAGCGATTATCATAAGCAATTCAGAGGCTAATTAAAGGGTAGCAGCTATCATTTAGAATAAGTAAAGTCCGGTAAAATGTTTAGTTAATGTAGACCAAGCCCAGTTCATGTGGTATTTTATAGTTCTTACTCTGACCTAACAGTGTTTGGTGTATTGGACACCATGTAAAAGTTAAGAATATACAGAATAATATTGATACTCTACATACCTTTCACTGCCAGGGTTTTTCAGTCCGTTTTTCACAAGTTGTGTGTATCAACTTCAGGGAAAGATGTAGGTCATGGTTATATTAAATATAATGAAATGTCAGCAACATACACTACCAGTGTTACCAGTACATGGTTATACACCCATTCACCACCTGACCTCCACACCTGTCAAACT
The DNA here is from genome assembly GCA_002120245.1 of Maccullochella peelii. NCBI lineage: Eukaryota > Metazoa > Chordata > Actinopteri > Centrarchiformes > Percichthyidae > Maccullochella > Maccullochella peelii. The sequence continues at coordinate 22,980 of LKNJ01003857.1, read as the reverse complement.
TCCTCCTGAACTTTGGCCCAAAAACATCCTAGTTGCATATGAACATAATTTGTAGGAGACTACATTATGTTTGTAGGTGTAATTGTCACACAGTATTGTTGGTTATGATTTCAGTGGAGGCTCATTAATCTCTTGAGTAAACACAGCCCAATATGCATCACTGGCTCAGTGAGCAGACGGAGAGAGAACAGCCCCAGGTGTTCAGGTCCCAGCTGACTGTGTTAAAGTGTACTTACACTGCTTTTAGGCAGGAATCACCGTACACAGGCAAAATGTGCACTGTGCCATTTCCCACGGTAGCAAAGTCACACATTGAGTGGACTTTTCTCTGAGCCAACAAGTTCAGCCCCTTGATTTTTAGTTCAATATATTTCTCTCATCAGGGCTCAGTGGAGCCGAGGTTGAGCTGTTTGTGGAGCAGCTCAGTGATCATGAGTCCACTCATGCTGACTCACCTTTCTTTACATGTTAGACCTAACAATGAACTCTGTCCAGATTATACAACAACTTGAAAATGTGCAATGAGCCTATAAACCTTTGTACCATGGATGCAGGAGAGGTGATTTGAAACCAATGAGAAACCCTTTCTACATTTTATCCTTATAGCTGATAAGAGAAGCTACAGAATGTTTATTGAAATGCGTATTGAGCAACAGCTGCATTGCACTGCATAGATTTTGACGCTCGAGTCTTGTCAGATGCATAAGGCGACATTAGCCATTTTTGGGGGACTCCCTGAGAGGAACTGAGAACTGCATACCTTTAAGGCTTTCTTTCTGTTTGCATTCGCACCAATAGGAACGCTGAAGTGACATAAGCTGGCCGGCGGTTGGTACAGCAACAAGATTTTTATTTTTTGCTTGGACGAGTCAAAATCATGTTGTATTTCCCCTGTTGCATATACGCTCAATAAAGCCTGGACTTCACTGTCCATTTTTTAAGGAGCCGTTACGAGCTGTTACACAGGTTTTTAAAGATGGCGGTTGCCGATGCTGCATTGGCTGATGTGTTCGACCAATCACGATACACTTACGTCACTCAAGGTTCCTTTTGTGCTGGGAGAGTACCTACTCTGAAGTAGAAGCAAAAAAACGTCCCTGAAAACGGCGTTCTACGAACTACGATGCTTCCCAGTTCTTGCAGTGCAAACACAATAAAAAGTCGTTTCCAGTCCAAACGCTTATTGTCTTAACCAGACGTACAGTAAATGTGTTTGCTGCTCTACAAGTGATAGTTTCTCAACAAGAAGAGAAACAAGAGCCAGTACCATTATGAGTTCATATTAACATCACAATATAAGAGCAAGGTGATATAAGAATTCTTCAAACTACTTTATAAATCTTACACTGTGAAATGACAAGTCTCGCGTAGCCAGACCTACCTCCACACTTTGTTATAGCGCTGGAGAAAGGTCTGGCTGAACCCATTATTATTCAGGTATGGGGGAAAAAAACGCTCTGTCTTGTTTGTATTTCTTTAAACTAATGACAATCGTCTTGGGCGGCGCTAAGCCCAGGATGCAGATGGTGCCCTGTTGTGGCATATCTTATTTTCCTTTAATTTCCCCTTTAGGTAGCTTTAAGACTGAAAATATCATCCAACCATCAGATTTTCCACTCACGCTTAAAATACAGTATATGTACGTATGTATATATATGTATGTATGTTTTTTCCACATCTCTGTAGACCAGTGCCGATGGTTTCTGTAATTGTAATTGTCGATGGACTGTTCTTGCTGACACAATCTGATCACATCCTGCATTGACATTCTCAGTCACCTGCGGAAGAGTTGCTCTTCTGTTTTTCCTTCCATATCGCACTAATGCACGAGCATCACGGTCATCAAAAGTGCGCTGTTGACCACAGTTTCCGACTCTGTTTACTGACGTCTTTCTCATAGATCTAAATGCAGATGTCACTTTAGCCAGTTGCCATCCGTGCCCCAACAATCAACCCTCTTTCAAAGTCACTTAGATCTTTTCCTCTTGCCATGTTGATACAAACTCAGAATCAACTGGGCCTGCTCAGCATTTTTATACATGCCACAGAGCATGATTGGATGTGAATTGCTTAATTGTACCAGACAGTGCACCTGTGTGTATTTATTCAGGTTTTTCCTTTAATTTGTCACCTGTCTGTATATACTCTGTATAAGCTAGTTCCAGCTCTTCATTTAAGCCATATGATTTGGCCGCATAGTTGAATCAAATTTAAATATTCTAGCCTTGTGCATCGTTTAAGACATTACGTTTTCCCAAAACTTAGGCAGACCCATATCTGTGTATCTTTGGAAACTTTTGGATCTACGCTAGAATTCAAAATACAGTTCTGTGGGTTTGAACAAAATTTGGCCGCACAGCTTGAGTTTATACTGATTATCCCACAAGAAAATATGAGCCTTAAAATCAGCAAACATATCTCGATATTAAGTGACATCAAGTGGATTTGTCACAATAAGGATTAAAAATTTATTATTTTTTCAATTGATCATTTCAGTCATTGATCCAGTACCGAATTTAAGCTCCACAAGTACAGAGTTGGTTGAATATTTTTTTGTTGGTTGGCTGTTAATTAAATAAGCACATAACATTGAGTTCTGGTATCTTAGGATGGGCATATCATGTTACTTTACAATATAAATTTACAATTGACAGAAAATGACTAATGAATTGATCAGGAAATACACGACAGAAAACTTTTAGATGAAGGAAATGGAAAAATCCAAACTGAGTCACATATCATTTATACAAGGTGAATAGGACTTAGTCTTATAACAGTTGATATTAAGCTTTTCACTTCAATGTTTAGACCTTTACTTACAGGAAAGGGTTCTGTTTTAAAAGAGGGACACCATGTTTAGTTTTTAAAAATGTAACTCCTGGATTGAATAGAGCATATTATTTCCAACACAGATATGTAACTTTTTTTGGATGATGCCCTTCTATTCCCTTATTCTAACTCCTCTCCTCTCCTATCCTGCTCCAGGCATTTGGCCAGGCCTACTCCACCCAGCGTAAGGTGGCAGAAGATGGGGAGACCAACGAGGAGACGCTGCTGCAGGAGTCTGCCACCAAGGAGGCCTACTACATGGGCCGCCTCCTGGAGCTCCAGTCGGAGCTGAAGCACAGCCGGGTCACCTCCTCCAGCGCTCAGGCCGACAACGAACACCTGAGCACGCTACTGCAGGAGCTGAGGGAGGTACAGTACAGTGGTTAGGGTTGGGGATTACATATCATATCATACAGGAGACAGCAGAGTACCTTCATGTATTTAGAGAGAACAAACCAACATTTTGTGAAATATGATTTTGTGACACGTTTCCCACAGATAACAAGAATATATAACTTGCCACAAGAAGAGTGTTTTCATGGGAAACAGACAGGAAATGGTAGAGGCACTCAGTTTTAGCTGACCACACGGTTTCCTATGGAAGTGCATCATTCACTCTCTTTCAACAATTCTTGGGTTCTATCTGTATCATAAACAGCATGCAACTCCAGCTCTGTTTCCCCGAACTGTCTCAGCAGAGTAACGAGATGTTGGAGCTGCAGCGCAGCCGGATGAGAGAGGAGATCAGGGAGTACAAGTTTCGAGAGTCGCGGCTGCTCCAGGACTACACCGAGCTGGAGGAGGAGAACATCTCTCTGCAGAAACTGGTGTCGACACTCAAACAGAATCAGGTACAGAGGATTCACATACACATTACAGTCCTGCAACAGAGAATGAATGAGATTTTTACATTGGTCCAATGGCTTTGGTGACAAGCACATTATTCTACATATGTTGATGGTTAAATACATTTTATAGTCCAACTGAATTTAAATTGCATGTTTTTGTTTCTTAAACACATATAGATCAGCCAAAAAGGTAGAAATTTATTTATTTTTTGGTTTCACGATGGTGCCCCTAATTCTGTCTTTGTAGACGGAGAACTTCTTTGCATATAGCCAATAAAATCATTTCATTTTAGACTTATTTACTTAAAGCAGTAATGTCACCGCTGGAAACATGGATGTAAACTGCCCAATTTAAAATATAAAAAGAAAGAAAGCACCTTTGATACTACCCACATAGTGAGTTTATGCTTTAAATATAGAGTAGGAACTTCCATCGTATCAGTGATACAGTACATTGGCTAGCCAATCTCTTGATTTCATCCCACTATGTATCTGTTGCTCCACTCCTGGTTTAGGTGGAGTATGAAGGCCTGAAGCACGAGATCAAGGTCCTGGAGGAGGAGACAGAGCTCCTCAACAGCCAGTTACAGGACGCGCTGCGTTTGAAGGACATCTCAGACACCCAGCTGGAGGAGGCACTGGAGTCTCTGAAGAGCGAGCGTGAGCAGAAGAACCACCTGCGCAGGGAGTTGGTCCACCACCTCAGCATGTGTGATGTGGCCTACACCGGCAGTGCCCACCTGACATTCACCTCCGCCCCGCCCAGTGGTAGCGCCACCCCGACCACTCTGCTCTCCCCAAACGTAGAAGAGCCAACGAGGTGGACATTGCACACATTAAACCAATGTTGACAGAAAATGTAATGTTTAGTGATCACAAGAGCTTTACTTGCAAATAGTCACCGCTGTCTCCTGCAAATGCATTTCTATCCTACTCATTTGCCAAATATGTTGGAGGAATGGTAATTGCTGCCTGGATAATTTACACTGGCAACATTTTTGTCCAAAAATGTCATAGGAAGTAGTGCCTGTTGGATGGTTGGGCATACAATGCAAAGGACTTCGTCACCAGAAATTAAGTTTCAGTTTAAGTTGTCAGGTTTAGGTTACTAAAACACTTTGTTGAAGTTAGGGAAAGATGGTGGTTTTAGTGAAAATTTGAACCAGTCAGCGCATCCCATCCCATCTTCCCCTAACATCAACGGTTAAGGCTGGCAATGTGTATTTTTGCTATTTTGCCAACAGATCCCATGAAAAGACCCAAACCAATAATGTGTTATTCATCTCTCAATACTTTCTGACTTCCCTACCCTGTCTGTGGCTCTCTGCTCCAAGCCCATATATAGTTTAATTTTTCAGTCTCTAAAACAGCTGGTCACTGTAGTTTTTAACAAACATTACTCAAACTGGATGAAATCTATTGTGGACTATTTTCAGCGGCGGATTAATCCACATTTGGTGCTCTAGTGAGTATTTGGGGCAAGTAGATGGGGCAAATTTGAATGCTGACCACAGAAGTGATCTGAGCTTTGAATATTTAGCTATGAACATTTTATAAATAGGCCGTATTCTTTGGTAATGGTCTAATTGTAAGACTGACCTGCAGTCTTGTAGTCGTTGTTTATTCTGCTGGTTATAAATCTTTCTTTGTAAACATTTTATGTACTTGCCATGTGGGAAGCAAAGTGGATCTCCTGGATTGTAAAGATGGCGTACTCTACTCTGATCTGTCAGGTGTAATGGCCACCTCCAGGGTGGGACTGGAGCAGGGACAGCTGCAGGGTCGGTGCCCAGGGTTAACGGAGAGTGCCGAGGGCCGGGTCGGAAAGCTGAGGGTCCGGCGACGTCGGACCTCTTCAGTGAGATGAATCTGACAGAGATCCAGAAGCTCAAGCAGCAGCTTATGACGGTGAGTCTGCTCTCTGATCAACCACGTACACATTATTTACATGAAGAAAGCCAGCATTAGGGAGCACGAACACTTCACTAACTTCCACTTTAAACATTCCTTCTAATTTTCTGTAACTAAATGGTTAATTTGTGACACATTTTGGCTGTGATAATCAGAGTTATTTTCAGTGTCTGCCGGGTTCATAATCCAGCATCCGACCCCTCTTTAAAAAGCCAAGGCTTTTGAATAATTGATTGTAAAACCATGCTAACATACAGTATCCCCACTGCGTACAGAACTCTGACTCTCACTTTTCTTCTGTCCTCTGCGTTCCAAAACTCTCAGGGCATTTCTCAAACCTTACAACCAATTACTTAGTGCTCAGATCACCACAAAGCTGCATATAGTGTGTATACACACATCCGTGTGTGTGTGTGCATCGGCTTCAGTTCCTGTAGGTGTAATCCCATCCATCCCTGCTCCCTGCAGCCTCTCTGATAGGCTGGGCTGCAGCAGGAGCTTATTTATATCTCAGCTGACACGCTACGATATCGATCACTCTCCGGTGGATGGGTGGGTTTCATTGCTGCTTCTGTTGCTGTCTCGGTTGCTCTATTTAAATGTTAATGAATCCACTTTTGTGCTACAGTGTCGTTTCTTTACACCCGATGGAACTTGAAGTATTTACTTTAAGGAGAAAAAGTGGAGTGCCATCCCAGATGTAGCGGTTAGTGTTCTGAAGATATCTTTGTGTCGTAATGCGATTTATAAAAGATCGGAGACAGTTTTTTTATGGTTCAGTGTATGTTAATGTTTCCAGTTCAGGTCTCTGTTTGGCTCTGACCTGCCTGGATTCCACACCAGTGATAGCAGTTGAACATATCACACCAGGCATCACGTCTGCATTGGTGTGGGTGTGTTGCATCAGGTACCGATGTGGCAATTAAATATGGTCCCAGGAAGGCAGGTTTGATTAATAGATCCATGGGTTTGAGAACTTATCAGACAGGATTTTACAACTCTGGAAAGTTCACTAATAAAGACCATGCCAAAGGAGATATAGATTTTGAATAGTTTATTGCACATTTTGGATGGAGGAGAGCCAAGATGATGTAGGAGGGATGGACTAAGGGTCCGGAGGGAGGGATGAGGGTTGAGAGATGAAGGGATGAAGGGATAGGGGGGTTGAACGATGAGGGATGAAGGGATGAGGGAATAGAGCCCCCGGTGGTTCCTGTATTCAAACGAGAGAGAGAGAGAAGGGAAAAAGAAAAAAAAGGTGTTGGGGGTGTGCTTAAATACTCAGCCAGTGACCTTTTCCCCTGCTTCTTGTTACGTCTCTTGGCACATTACTTCCACTAACTGTTGATCAGTGGTGTGGCATGAGAGTAAGGAACATCCTAATAACTGATAGACATGTCCAGTATTTGAGGTAAATGCCAGTCTCACTACCATCTCTTTGCTTTTACTCCTGCTTCAACTTCACTTCTGATCTCTCTCACTGATCCTCTCCTGCATCTTTGTCTAACCTAATCTTCGTCTTCATGTTTTATGGTTTTGCATTTTGCATCACCGCCCCCTGCAGTTCACAAGAACAAGTATAACGTCACCCACATGTCCGTATGCGTACATGTGCATCCTCGTGCCAGGACTCCAAATTGGGGACCCACTCATCAAAACATTGCAAAAAACCCAGATCTCTTGCCTGATATTTTTGAGGACTTGTTATTCTCACAGGGTTCGTACAAAGTCTTGAAAGTTTGGAAAAGGCTTAATTTTAACTGTTACGTCTTCAAGGGTAGGAAAATGCTTGATTTTGAATATACTCCTTGAAAAATGCTTGATTTTCAACACAGTCTAAAAAGGAAAGTTCTTTTCTTGTGTTCACTCGTCATTCACAGCTAGATAGTTCCTCTGTTTTAGGAAGCATTAAATAATCACAAAACATACAATCAAAGTGAATATGAACAGCTGGTAAAATAAACAAGTGACAATATAGATTGGCTGCTGTGAGTGTAAAGGAGTTTTGTAAACTTTATTTTTTGCAATTGCATTTATAGTAACAATTTAGATGTAGATTAGATTTGAGGGTCTGGAAATTTTTGGTTTAGGTACCTTGAAAGTGCTTGAAAAAGCTGTACGAACCCTGTCCTCAGCAGTTCTGGCTACAATTATCCAAAACTGACTTTGATGTCAGCTGTTCAACAAACCCATTGGCTGCATCATCTTTGTGGTCAATTCAAAGGTCTTCTCCTTGTTCCTCCTCCTGGTCAGTTTCTCTCTTATTGGCTGTTGTGGGCTCACTCAGTAATTGGGAACATCAAACAGGTTTCAAGTGATTGAGACAGACCTGATGTGTCTTGCAGCAGGTTAGGAGGGTTCCGGTTAATCCAGTTGATAAGTTACGGGCCAGGATCAGGACCAGATTTGTCCATTTGATTATTGGTATAGGTGAATTGGGGACAGTCAGTGGGGAAGTCAGTTCAAACTTCCTGTTACCTGAACCCTGTCTTTGCAAAAACAACCTTTCAGAGCATTCAAATTACAGTGCAATAGTTGAAGATGAAGCTGCAGGATGTGACCTGGACCCCTGTTTTTTGGCTGTGCAGTGAGAAATGCCAATTTAAGACCAAGTCTAAATTTGATGTGTTAGATGGTATGAGCCTGTAACAAAGGTTTGAAAGCTTCTGGGATCATACCATATTTGCTGTGCCTTTCCCTAATCTTGCTGCTGCTGCCCCCTTCAGGTTGAACGTGAGAAAGTAGCATTGATGACCACCCTGCAGGAGTCCCAGACTCAGCTCCAACACACCCAGGGGGCCCTGACCGAGCAGCATGAGAAGACCCTCCGCCTTAGCCAGAAAGTCATTGCCCTCCGCCGCCTGCATCGGAGGGCCCACCTAAACCAGGAAGCCCTCTCCAGTGCCACCTCTCAGCTCAACCCTGAGGCCCTGATGGAGCTGGACAGGGATGAGGAGGAGGCTGAAGAGGACGGAAGAACTGAGGAGGACAAGAGTGAGACACTGAACAAAAGTCAGATGTTTTCATACCAGACGCCAGGCCTGGAGATCTTGCAGTGCAAGTACCGTGTGGCTGTGACAGAGGTGGTGGAGCTCAAGGCGGAGGTGAAATCCCTCCATGACAGACTGGCTCAGTGCGTAGAGGCTGCAGCGGAGGAGAAGCCAAGGCGAAGTGGTCAGCTCCAGAAGCTGGAGAGGCAGGTCGCCTCATTGGAGAAGAGCTGCCGGGAGGGACGGGACAAGGTAACTGTGTCATACTGTCTGTCTGTTTGAATACAATATACAAGATAGTTACAGAGATAAAGGATTTCCTCTCCTCTCCTCTCCTCGCAGATTTCTAGCTTGGAGGTGGAGTTGCAGGCAGCTCAGTCAGCAGCCAATGAGAGCCAGGGGGCGCTGAATGCAGCTCAGGATGAGCTGGTGACACTGAGTGAGGAGCTTGCCCAGCTGTACCACCACGTCTGTCTGTGCAACAATGAGACACCCAACCGCGTCATGCTGGACTACTACAGGTCTGACTGTTGTTTTATTAGTAGGGCACATGCAGCATCAAAAGGTGGAGCACGATTTCTCAAAGTTACAGTGATTCAGGCCCAATTTGTGGAACCTGCACACAGAGAGAAAAAGAAGAAAAAGAAATAAAAATGAAGGTAAAGAAATAAAAACATAAAACATAGATTTTATAAAGTACATATTCAGGTGTAGAAATGGACATCATTGTGTAACATTAATTCCAACTGGCTACTTCATAGCTGTACATGGATATTCAAACTACAGTGATGTCAGATGGAGAATAGGCTCTCAACAAACTCCATGAAAGGGGACCAAGTCCTAACAAACATATCTCTGGATGTGTTTCTATCATGTCTTAGCTTTTCTAATGGCGTCATCGAAAGGTCTGTCTGGTAACTTGTTCCCCACCAGAGATGAGACATTCCATGTCTCACCCAGTTTCCAAAGCCAGTGGTCAGTCTGCCACTTCACCCCCATCTGGTCAGCCACACACGGCCAACACTTGTCCTCACGAGTATGGCAGCAGCCTCATGTTGTTTCTTCTGTCAGGCATTTGGTAAGCTCCCCTCCCAGGCCTGTTCTGGTAGGGGCTCTGGTTATATAGTCACTGTCTGTCTTTGAAGCTGATTCAAAGGCATGATATGTGTTTTTCTACCTGGAGTGTTGAATGGCCAATGCAGTGGGTGCCTGATGATGTTGGACTGTGATGTGGCAAAAAGTTGAGCTGGGATCAACGTTTTTGCTGATACAGTGCTCTTTTACCTGAACCCTCTCCAGCAGCACCTTGCTGCGCCAACATAATGGACCTACTGAAGATGCTGCGTTTTTTTATGCAGTGCTGTTGTTGGTCTGAATCTAGTCTGGCCCCTTCTCTGGGACCAAGTTGCCTTGGGAGTCTCTTCTAGGAGTTATGGAGAAATTTGAAAGAAAACATTTAAAAGGCACAGTAATTTATTACTTATTATTTATTTCGTCATTTATTTCAGACGACAAGGTATGTTTGCAGGCTACCACTGGCTGGCAGACCTTACCACACTGGCTGAGTGGTGGAATGAGTAGAGAAACTGTCTTTGAACAGAAAGAGGTAGCCTCAAACTCCAGAGTTGGTGGATATCTGCAGCAGATATTCACATACTAACATACTAAAGGTTCTACAGGTGAAAAAATCTAATTCACACTGTCTTTCTTGTAGACAAGGCAGAGGGCTCAGGGGCCTCAGTGCCAGTCTTAAAGCCATGTCTTCAGACAACAGCAAAGTTCTCCTCACACCACGCCTCGCCAGGCGGCTGGCCGCTGTCGCTTCCGCAACCTCAACTCCTGTGGAGTCACGGAGCCCCTCGGAGTCTCCATCCAAGGAGCCCTTATCTGGGGAGGGGGGGAGAGAGAGCCTCCAGGTGCCATCTCAGGAGAGCTTGCCACCCTGCACACCTCCGACCCGCTCACCCAGCATCAGTGCCTCTTCATCATCGTCGTCATCATCATCGCCTGCCCTGGAACCGGCTGGTGAGCTGCGCAAGGAGCCCATGAACATCTACAATCTCAACGCCATCATCAGAGAACAGGTAGAACACAGTTCATCTGTTACTGTCAGTGGAATTCCCTTTCTCCTTTCTTTCCTCTACTCTCTTAAACTTTATTCAGACAACCCTCTCTTTCTCTCTCATTCTACTTCCCCCAAATTGTCTCATTTTTCCTTCCGCTCTGCTCTCCCTCTCTTAAAGGGTAATTCCGGTATTTTTAAACCTAAGAATTAGAATCAGGTTTATTGCCAAATAGGTTTTCACATACAAGGAATTTGCTTTGGTATTTTGATGCATAATAACAAACATAGTAAGTAGAAAATGTAAAAAAACAAACATAAAACACGTACTGTAAGTCAGGAAGCATGAATAGAATTTTTTTTTTTACAATAAGTTGGAAAAATTATTATTATTAAAAAAGTTGCACAATATGACTGTTAAAATTCATTTAAAAATGACAAAGCTGCACAGTGTTGCAGGGATGTGCAAAGTATTTACCAGGGAATGTGCAAAAGTTCACAGTATGAAGTTTAAAGAATTTTTGCAATGTGCAAGATAGTAGTCCAGAAGATGTGTGTTAATGTAATACATGTATTACACATACACGTTTGTGTCGGGGGTGGGAGGGGTCGGCCACAATCTTTCCTGCTCGCCTCAGGGTCCTGGAGGCGTACAGGTCCTGGAGGGATTGCAGTTTGCAGCCAATCCCCTTCTCTGCGGAGCGAATTATATGCTGCATTCTGCCCTTGTCCGTGGCAGTGGACAGATGGTGATGGAGGAGCTGAGGATGGACTCAGTGATGGCGGTGTAGAAGTGCACCATCATTGTCTTTGGCAGGTTGAATTTCTTGCCGGCTGGGCTTTCTTGGTGAGGGAGCTGATGTTCAGCTGAACCGATGGTGTTTCTAGTTAAACAGAAACACAGTTGCCTGCAAGGATCACCTTGCAGCCATTGCAGCCTGTTCGTTCGGCTGCTGGACCAGTTCCAACTAACTATTAGTCATTTAGACCCCAAAATTTGTAAAAATAGAGCCTAGCTTTAAAAATAGTGGTATTACCCTTCAATCTTTTCCCTAAGATATGACAACTTTAGAAAACTAGGGTCTGTTTTTTCTTGTCTTATCTTGCTTTCAGCTGTATATTACACAGATAAAGATCCTCCTTTTAGCCAAATTCCACATCCTTTCTCTTCTCCACTCTCAGTCCCATTGATAACTTCCTTTCTCCCCTTTTCCTATGAAGCACCTCCAAAATGAAGGAGACCACCTTACGTCCTCTTATCCCCTCTTGTCCTCACCTCCTGTCTCCTCCGCCTCTCTTCTCTCCTCCCCCAGGTGAAGCACCTCCAGCGGGCAGTAGACAGGTCTCTGCAGCTGTCCAGACAGAGAGCTGCTGCCAGGGAACTGGCCCCTCTCCTGGACAAGGACAAGGAGAGCTGCATGGAGGAGATCCTGAAGCTCAAGTCTTTGCTCAGCACCAAGAGGGAGCAGATAGCCACCCTCAGACTGGTGTTGAAGGCTAACAAACAGGTCAGACATGTGAGGTGGACACATGTGGCAATGTTTTGGGTATGCTTGTTGGTCCAGCATTTACACTGAGATATTTTATCTGTTTAAAAACTATATCATCACATCCTCATGCAGTTGATAGCCTCATCCTGATTTTATTTTGCCACCAGACACAAAAGAAATCATCAAAATACCCATAATCCCAACAGCCACCAGTGCTTTGTTTAACAACACCTTTAGAGAATGAGTTTACTGGCCTTCACTTCCCTGAAACACATCAACCAATAGGGTTTATGGAAGGACTCACTTGGCTGTCCCAAACCCTCCCCCATTGCTATTAGTTTATATTGCCTGTTTTAAATGGCTTCTCCCCAAGGAATGTGTGCATCAGTGATACAATGCAGAGGCTACAACTAACATTATCCACTGAGAGAATGTCTACCATTGGATAAAACAGAACGGTGACAAATGTACTGATTTGGATTCACACAGAGTACAAACAAGTAAATAACAAGTACACTGCCTCAATGATTCAGCCTACAGAGGAGTCACTTCCTGTATGGAGTACTGAAGTCTCACTTGAAGAGTTGTTGTTGCAGGCACCAGCTGCACTATGCATTGCTATTTGGGTGTGGCACACATGGATTTTTCACATTCAAGTGAATCTGTGTGTGTGTGTGTGTGTGTGTGTTCACCCAGACGGCAGAGGGGGCTCTGGCCAACCTGAAGAGTAAGTATGAGGCGGAGAAGTCCATGGTGACTGACACCATGATGAAGCTGAGGAACGAGCTGAAGGCCCTGAAGGAGGATGCCGCCACTTTCTCCTCTCTGCGGGCCATGTTTGCCACCAGGTCAGAGATGAAACAGAAGCAATTCAAGTCCATGGCTCAATTTTTGTTTTAGATTAACAATGATTCAGATGACTATGTGTTATGTGTAACATGTTGCTTGCAGTGATAAAGCCACAGAGCAGTTCCCCTGAGCTCTACTTTTGAGAGGCCAAAAAATCAATGAATGCTGCTTTAAAGATGCAATATCAAGGCTTCTCCAGTTATATTCAAGAAAACACAGAACAGTTGAATTTCTCATATCAGTTCTTTCATTTCTCAGCGTATCAATATGTGTAAGCTACATTTTCTCTCAATCCGACAATTAACAAACTTTTTCATCATAAAGGAATAGGTTGACATTTTGGGAAATAAGCGTGTTCGCTTTGCCTGCTGAGAGTTAGATAAGAAGATTGATACCACTCTTGTGTCTGCACCATAGACTGTATATAAAGATGGCCGTCATGAAAGCTGCCCAAAGGTGAAGCCAAAACATCTGGATCGCCCCCTGGTGGTAGGCTGCAGTACAGGTCATAAACCCAGCCCCCTCCATACATTGGCCAAACTGAAAAATCAAAGTACACGTCAAATAAATATATCCCAAAGATGGTTTCTGTCATTTTAGGTAGTTCTTATCACACTGGTGTTCACCTTTCTGACAAGTTTGGTTTTAATTAGCTATTTGATGCTATTAAAAGGGGGTGAGACGTCATGACTGACAACTGTGATTTGCTCGCAATTGGATCAGGCGGGTCTATGGGCGGGACTTTGATACCACGGCTCCGCCGCAGATCACTACTCCCGTATCCGCAAGCCCCTAGGAAGTGTGCCAGGCTTTGAAACCAATTTGACATAGTGGCCAAACCGTGTAATTACAACTTTCGGGTCCGTCACGTGATGCACACTGGCAGGGCTAAAGGAAGCGCTAGTGCGTTTGCTCTATGGGGCCGCACAACATGGAAGCTATGCGGAAGATCTGTACTGTACTGTAATTCTGTACCCAGGAAATCAAACTTTTTTGGCTTTATGCGCCACTGAGCAACTTCCATATAAATGAACGGAGTCCCGCCTCTGACGCTGTATCCAGTTCTCTTTATACATCCATGTGTATGCGGGACATTTTGGTTTCATTTTTGTACAGTGGGAGGAAGTGGAGATGCGTCGTCCATCTTTATATACAGTTTATGGTCTGCACGGTAAATATGAAGCTACTGCCAGCCGCTGGCTAGTTTAGCTTAGCACAAAGTCTGGAAACTGGCTCTGTCTGAAGGTAACAACATTCGCACCTCTAAAACTCACTTATATATATATATAAGTATAACGTGTTAATAAGTGTAAAAGCAACACGTGTTATGGGCGCCTCTTGGAAGTTATTCCACCTGTCCAAGAAACAGGCATGAGATCTTCTTATGCAACTAGGAAGCGAGAGTGAAATGTGTATTTCCCAAAATGTCAAACTATTTGACACTAACGTTATGGTCTGTTTTTTTCACCTTGCTTGTGGTCATTTCCACAGTTGCATGTGCTCCATTTTTAACCTCTTTAACCTCTTAAATTAAGTTTCTTTTTCAACCTGCTGGAACCCGCCTCTCTTCAGGTGTGATGAGTACATGAACCAGCTGGATGAGATGCAGAGGCAGCTGGCTGCAGCCGAGGATGAGAAGAAGACTCTGAACTCCCTCCTACGGATGGCCATCCAGCAGAAACTGGCCCTCACCCAGCGTCTGGAGGATTTGGCTTTCGATCAAGAGCAGACCCACCGCACTCGCAGGGGCAGGCTGACTCGCGGGAAGACCAGCACCCCCAAAGTAAGTCCCCCGGCCTCGGCTTCGGCCTCCGATCTAGCCCAAGGCTCCACTTCAGCTTTGGCCCCCGTCAGCCTCCCCCCTTGTGGCCTTACTAGCCCTACATCAATTCTTCCTGATGATCCCACTGCACCCCTTAGCCCGTCTGTGGTCAGTGCAGCTGCTGCAGCTCTGGCCGCAGCTCTCACCTCCCCTAAGTCACACATACCCCCTCGCAGTCCGTCATCGCTAGAGGTTGCCTCACTGGCTGGCACTCCAGTGCCAGAGAGCCCCCCATCTCTGGAGGCCCCCTCCTCTCCCTTGGCGCAGACCCCACCCTCAACCCCTCTGAGGCTGGCTCACTCCCAGTGGACCCTGGGTGTGCGAACATTTGTAGTTGACTCCCAGAGTTTCAGTGTCAACATCTCCCCTGCTCTGCCCCGTAGCTCGGGCCTCTCCAGGCACTACACCCCTGACTCTCATACCTCTCCCTCGTCGACCACCACCACCACCAGGCCCACCCAGCCAGGATCTACCCCCTCCTCTCCCTACCGGTCCCCTATTCTGGGGCTCAGACGCTCCACATGGAGCCCCTCACCCCGAACTCGGCCCTTGTCCACCCTGACGCGCTCTTCTGTCCTCTACACTCCTTCCCCCTCCTCCCCTTATTCCTCCTCCCACTCCCCTTCTTCCTCCCACAGCTATTCCTCTGCCTACTACAACTCCTCTCCTGCTTTTACACCCTCTAGCTCCTACCTCACTCCTGGCACCTCCTACAGCCACTCCACCCACTACACGCCCCTCTACCCCAGATACTACAGTTCTTACCGGCCCCGGCACTAATCTCCTACTGTAAATCCTTTACTATAAGCCTTTTGAAGGCTTTTCCACCAGGCTCCTTATTGACACTAAAACTGCAACAACCATCATCCTTCTCTTTTTGTCACCTGAGAGAGTGGGGGCTCACAGAGAGGAGGACAGAGTGGTTTCCTGTTTCCCAGTTCCTGTTTTCCTGTGCCTAAGCTTTGGCCAATGGGTTCTGAATGTTCAGTGACTTTGCTCAGGGATATGACATAAGGAGCACAAGCGGCCCCACCTTCCTTTTATTCTGAGGCTGCTGATTGGTCCACAGGAGGATGTTAATAGAGACTTTTTAATGAGAGTTTTTAGTATTTAGGTTCTTCAGGTTGAGACCACACATGCATGAAGTGATTAAAACACAAAGACATTCAGACATTGACTGGACACTTGGCGGACACTTTCATGCGTTTGAATGAGGGTCATGACACATTAAATACCGTCCTCTATATTCAATGTAATATCCACTCTGTTTTAAATGGTAGTGAGTCTCATATACTGTATACACAAACACTGTACACCACATGTCTTTCAGTGCAAGCATTCTCCTTTGTTGATGAGGTACTTGGATGCTTAAGGGTTCAGTATGATTCAAACGAATTAGGTTGTACGTGTCGTCCAAACATGTCTGAAGGCGAAAGGGTTTATACCTGTTTCGGATGGCCACACTCAAAAGTGGGGTGAGTTGTGTGTTGTTCTAGAGAGGGGTGAGACAAGATGATCTCTCCTCAAAGGCATTTGTGGTATTACACTCTGTGACGGTAGTAGTTGTGTGGAGAAAATAAAAAAAAGAGAGTCTGCAATTTTTTACACCTATGCTCACCTGGCTAATTGTCGGTTTCGAACATTACCAAATATTAACTGACGGAGCCCCCCAAATTCCAACACTGGAAGGGTGTGAGTGGAGGGTTTTTGAGAGGCTGTTTGGCCTTCCAATAAGAACTTTGTTTGAAGCATACTGACTCCTTTAGTGTTTCAGCTTTGATTTCACTCTGTAATCTCTCACACAAACACACACTTGTATGATGAGACAGCTGGGGAGGAGGAGTGATCAACTAGGCGTTGGTACGCACTGTATATTTTCTGTCATGGTGGGTGCCGCTTTCCAAAAAAGGAATCCATTAGTGCCCCTCAATGAGTATTCTTCATTTCTTGTCCAGGGTTGTTGCCATCATCAGCTCAACCTTTAGCTATTTTTATCCATCTCCAGCACCACCCAGTGGTTTGTTCTTATATAGCCATGTACTCAGCTATGCATGTTCACGTTTGGATGCTCTTATACTGTAGACTTCCTGACCCTAAAAAATGAAAAATGTATCTGATAGAGGTGCAGGCTGTATGGAAGGTCATGGCAGGGTAGAATATATGAGGAAGGGAGGAGGAGAGCATTCAAACATGGCATATGACCAGTGTAGGATCAGCTGAATCCCATAGTCTAGTCATTGTACAAGGAAGCATTATGACTTGGAGTTAGCTTTGGGATGTGTCTCAATAGTCTGAAGTTGCTTTCATCTCAATTTTTATTTGAACCTTTAAGTATATAAACTATTGAAGAGCACTGCTAAAGTAACTTTTAATTCCAAAGAAAACCTGACAATTAAAGGGAAATTCTCAAAAGTCAAATTCCTCTAACGTATCACCCATTAGTTACAGCAGGGTGGCATAGTGAGTAGGGAGGTTGTTATCCAACTGCGTCCTGCTGAATTGCCTTTGAGAAAGATCCAAATCCCCACCAGCTACACTGGTTAGGATCTGAAATATGAACTTATTGAAGGAGGAGGGTATGAACGTGAGAGATGAACCCTTGTGCAAATCAGGTGATTCAAAAAAGTAAAACCACATGACTTAGTATCTTCATGTCCACACACTGACAGGAAGACTATTCTGACTCATCGTCATTGCTGACTTCAGAGTTATATTGGTAAATTCACGATGTAGCACCCTCTTGTGCCTCTGAGGCCATCTGCAGAGGTTCGTCCAGTAACACAGAATGAATGTATTCAGGTTATGTGAAGGCTTGTTCACGGCACTGCACCAAACTCAGGGAACGTGACACACCTCATTCAACCTGGAATGAGTCAATAACCAAACCAAAACATCATATCGTTTTGACTGAGAGAACAGATCTCCCAAATTAGATGGAAGGTTAGAGTTAAGTTCTAGTCAAGTTTTAGGAATTCTGAAATTCTAAGAAATATGTTTGTTTTATATTATACCCAGAACGACACGAGAAGATTGATATCAATTTCATCTGGATGTCCAGTACAGAGATAGGTCTGAGATTTGAGTAGCCTAGCTTAGCACAAAGCCTGGAAGCAGGGGGAAACTACCACCTCATGCTGCATTCACGCAATGTTGGCAAAATGGAAAGAATGAATAATCCTGTAATGCCAACTTGGGAGTGTTCCCCAACACTTTTATTGTGTTCTACTTTTGTAGTGAAAATGGATCCAAACAGTTCATAACTGCGGTTTAATTTGTTGAATCTACTTAATAAGAGTTAATATTGAATTTTATTTACATGTAACTGCCAGTGATGGGGGCTTTGCAGCCATTTTGTCATCAGTTTGTTGACACTTTTTAGTTCTTCCTGATATCTTCAACTTGGAATTAGAACTAGAAGGCTGCTGTGAATGGTTCCCATTCTGGTTACCATAATTATGGTCTGAACGATGCAGAGTAGGTCCATAAAACTGAAAATACACCTTCCAGGAACTGTTTTGTTCATATGGGATCAGCTAGCAAGCTAGTACATCCACATCTCTGTACTGGATTCACAATTGATATTGAACTTTTATAACATAAACATTTAACATATCTGAGATCCTACCAGTTCAGCACACATGATACCGTATTCCCTGTGTCTGTGTGTGCCTTACAAAACCTAATATAGAGTACCTACACATTGTAGCCTAATAGCAAATGCCTGTCTGGGAACAAAACCTTTTTTTATGTGCTTCCTTTATTTTTCATGTCTACACCTGCCACCTCAGGCTGAAATGCTGGTTTTGTGTGTATTTGTTTTTGGCTTGGATTGCTTTCAGTGGGGTGGATAATGATGGCTCAGCAAATTCAGATAATTCTTGTAACTGTCAGTGGATATTTGTTGTCTGGGTGCTGTCCAGAATACAGACTTGGCAAATGCTTGCCCATGTCCCTTTCAATGTTGTCTGTTGACTATTGACTTTTGTCTAACACTGTTAATGGACGCAACCCCTTGCCTACAACACACAAGTTTTTCAATATGCAACATGGGGCAAAAACTAATTTGACAGGCACCTTTACTTTACAGATTTCCGATTGGCTTCTTTGAAGGTTGTAATGGACTTATATAGCACCTTTCAACCTTAACGGTTCCCAAAGCTTGTTACAGATTGGTCTCATTCACCAAGCTCTTGTCTTTGTGTCTTTTTGCAATCAGTTTTTTAAGGAGCAAATGGCATTTGTGTACACACAGTGTTGGACTGGGTGATCATTCACATTACGTCCCTCCCTGATCTTAACTGCACTCAGTCAGCACTGAAGCTGATCCATTTCTTAATTTGAAGATGTGTAATTTGAATCAGAGAGTTAGTTGGAAATTACATTACTTCCCATACGGGACCACACCAGTGTTTCGCTCGTTTACACAACTTAGTACATCATCACTGCTGACCATTTTCTAAAGAATACTGTATGGCTTCAGATTTGTGAATGTGTTTTTACCTCCTCTCAACTACTGGTTTCCATTTATTTCACATGGTGTGAAAATTAACATGCTGTTACTTGACGCTTGCTGGTCCTCAGGCGGAACCATGCATACATGGTTCTGCATCTCTGTCTCCTGGAACAATGTGCATTTCATTCACCGAGCAGCTCATAAATAATACAATTTAGTACGGGAACATTTTTATAAATAACAACCCATTTGATCGTAGGACATATTCTTACCTATAAAGGAGGGAAAAAATGTCAGACAGGTGCAGATAACAAAAACTATTTGATTTACAATAACCAAGAACGCTCTTCTCTATTACAGTCAATATAATCCATGTAAACTGAAAGATGGCACATTTCTTTTTTGCTCATGACTGGAGAGTTGCTCAGCAGCAGTGTGCTCAGTGCTGCCACTACCACTAGTGGCTGGAAGCTATATTACAGCAATTCCAATGAATACAATGATTGTCTCCTGGTATAAATGCTGTATACTACCATATACAGCATTTACATCATGTCAGCATTCAATTGTTGTCAGTTACATTGTTGCTGTGTGGTAATGCAAAGCACTACACAGTACTGAAAAGAAAAATAGTGGCCACTTGGGATGTAACATTCAAAAATGTGAAACATCACAGTAAGATTTTGGAAATTGACAGCAGTAACCACTAATAACACCCTCAGCCGTGAGGAATTGGTTTGTGGGTCAATGCTTTATTAAAAAGACAATATCTGATGTTAGTTTGAGATGTTTTCGATCAGGTTTAAATGCTCTTGTTACATAACTTAGTGTCTACTGTCATTGTGTCAGCTAGTCAGCAATACAATAGACAACAGACTAATATTTACTATAATATGGTATATTTACCTTCATTTACATCTCAAATGGACATCAAGATTTTATTAGCTGAGGAAAAGTTAAGGTGATTCAAAAATGGACTCAATAGAAGGAATATTAGCATCTCATGTGGGTGTAACGTGTATTTTGGCTGAGGTAAAAGAAGGAAACCAGTGTATTCTCCTCTCTGTGATACCCTTGCTCTGTCTAAACAGACACATACAACTGACACATACATCTCTCTGTTCTCTTCCAACATACCAACTTATGCTAAATTTTGATTAGGTGAAAATTTTTACCAATGAGAGACAACCTGAAGTCTGTCAAATGTTGTTTTCTGCCCCATGGTACACCTACTGGAATACCAGTTGTGCAGTTTCATGTATATGCTGTTTCAGTAATCGCTGTGGGCTTTCTCTCAGTTGGGAGCCAAAGGAAAAGATTTCATGCAACAGACACATGTTGAAGTTGACAGCTTTGGAGAGTATAGAAGGTATTTGTTCAGTCTAATATTGAGGTACTTTCCCGCCAATATTGTATTGGTGACAATATTAATTTCACAGCTTTTTATGATTATTTTCCCAAAAATGTTCCATTATTGCTTTAAAGCGAGTAGCCCACTTATTGGGTGTTCTTCAAGACACTGACTTTATTACACTCAAATGAAAGGAGTTTTCCCATACAGACATTTCATAAAGCAACAATGCAGAGAAAAATCATCTTAGTGATTGGGTTTGACTTTAGTAGCATAGAGCCAAGGAACCACAGTTTTCCAGAGTGCAAGTTAATTAAAATATATGGCATATTCCTCTTCCTTAGTTTGTGACCATGACAGTTAAATATTTTGGAAGAGCTCTAGGCTAGAATTTTTAAAAGGCAGCTACAGATGCTAGATAACAAAGAAACCTTTGTACCTTATGTATTTGGGTCCTCTCAAGGTTGGTCTGTCAATGGAAGAAACTGAAGCTGTCATTGCTCAAAAAGTGCCATATATTGTCAAGTCTAGTAAATATGCATAGATGGAGTGAAAATACATCTTGTTTTGTGACAATTTAGGTGGATTTGTGGCCATGAGTACTGTACATAAAATGAAGCAAAAAGAACTTGAAAAGCAAACCCATCATACTGAACATGAGTAAACACCAAGATTGTTCTCACCATTGGCAGTGGTTCTCTTCAGCAGGCCAGGAGTGATACCACAATACACTCATACTGTGATTTACTGAGAGTGATGAAGTTACGCCACTGGTTGGTCGAGTGTTAGAGTTTCCCCATTGGCTTTTCAAAATGAATAGGCCCGAACATTACCGTAACTCCAGTTACGCATGGTTACACACTGTAACAGTCCAGCAGAGAGCAGAGTAGGAGTGAAAACAGCTCTCCGTACGCCAAGAGGCATGAGGGAGAGCGCACCGTTAAAGCACCCCAAATAATAATCACACTGACAAAACACGCAGAACAGAGGGAGTCATTGAAGACGAAAAAGACATCCCGCAGATAGAAATGAATGAAAGATCAGGGGGAGTTAATAGATCATTAGAAAAAGTTCTCTTTCAAATCAAACATCTTAAGATATGAGTGAACTGCATTTATAGCCATGGCTTAACCATGTCATGTGATATTCTACTTCAGTTCACTTTAAGAACAAATATTACTGGGACCACTACAGAAAATTACAGATAAACATTTAATATCCAGGAATTCACATTATAGACACTACCACTGACTATCCGTGTAACAATTTGGCCAGGATATAGCACACTGACCATAGTCTTGTTTGAATACTAACAAATTATTGTTGGTTAGCTTTGTTAAAGTGAGTGCTCTCTATTAATATAGGTAGTCATTGCTCTGTCTGCTGGTGAGGAGTGGAACTACAATAACAGCATTCCTACTGAAGTTTGAGGAACACTAAATATTGCAATTCAGAGATGAGCTCCACTTTAGCTTTGAGTCAGCAGGATTCAGTTGCCATGTTTGGATTGGAATTGTTAAATACATTGACCACGACTGAATGACATTAATGGACCAACTCTGAGGAGCGCCACCTACCTAAGGAAAATACCAAGTTGGGTTTCTCTGCAGGGTTTAACATATATACTGTACTTTTCTTCCTTTCTGCCTTGCGTCTTTCTAGGTCTTCAGTCTAACCTTGCTTAGCCAGAGAAAGTGGCTTTGTGGCCCCACTCCCTGCATTTAAAATCAATAATTTTTAAGAAATGTCTGTCTAGCTAAAACTCCAATCTCCTGTCACAGTATCACCTTGCAGTACCGACCAATATAGAATCACTGTTTCATTTTGTTGTGATCAAACCTTTCTTGGTCATGCTGGGAGTTCTGTCCTACCATACTGTAAGCAGCACCTCTGAGCTAATGCCCTGCTGTGCAAACATCCAGACTGTTAAATGTCATACCACTAAATGTGTCCGATGCCTGTTTGCTTTCTGACCACTTTATATGCACGTGTACATAACAAGTATTTTAAAGCTTTAAATGTACAGTGTTATGTTAATATATACTGTAAATATCTATGAATTAATACTTTGTGTGTCGTATTTTGTGATTGGGTGGTTGCTTATCATTCTCCTTCATTATTCCACACTAGGAAAATTTATTTCCATAATATCCATTTGTAGTGATAAGTATCACACAGTATACTTATACCAATACAGCCCTTCAACACAACAAAACTCAAAAAAGAGAGGAAGAACTTAATCTTACTTTCCATCACAATACTAAATCCAACCCAACCTTAACCTTACTGATGTGTGGGTAAGTGTTGAGTCCCTGATTTTTTTCCTTTGGACCAGCCTTTATTATCTTTCATGTTTAAATCTGAAATATTTACTG